>LR539712.1:789749-937061 GCA_900536315.3 Caenorhabditis becei | reverse complement strand
GGGGTTAGGAAGACACCTTTGGTTTACTGTTAGGGTACTGTTCTGAGGGGGGAAAAGTGATGGGGGTGAAAGAGCAAATGCGCTCTAAACAGAGGAATGGAGACCCGCGAGAGATGCTTTTGACATTTCTGATAATAGAGGAAGGGGAGGAATCCACGACGCAAGCGAGTATTGATCGACCAACCGGGATGAAATGAGAGTGGAAAAAGAGACGGAGAGGGAGAGAGAGGTGGGGGGAAACCGATATCAAGAGAGGAATTTTTGAGGTATACGGAGTGGACACAGTAATTGAAGGGGTTTATTTGAAGCAGACGGTTTTACTTTCCGTTCGGAGTAGTAGAGTTAGGTGGAAGACCGGTGAGGGTCTGCGAAGTCGGCGGCAGCGTGCTGATCATGTTCATGATTCCTGGTTGGGCTCGCAGCAGGTTGAAGATGCCGTTTGTTCCTGGAAAGTTGTTCAACATCGTCAACTGGGCAGCTACGTTCGGGTCCTGCATCTGCAGAATTGGATTATGAATGAAGTAGATATTGGATGGAACTCACCATTGGGCGGTACATGCCAAGGGCAGCAAGAACACGATCTGGGCTCATCGCCATCTCGTTCACAGCAGTCGCGGCGGACATCACCGGGGTGGCAGCCAGTGGAGCTCCAGCAGTAGAGGGAGTCGCTCTGAAATTGTTAATGTTTTATGAGGTTCTGGAATAAACTGTTTACCGATGGTTCTGAACGGCAAGAGCTGCGGCGGAGGTGGTGTTGGTGGTGAGGGGGGCAGCCGCGGCGGACATCGTCATGGGTGGCATCGTGATCGGAGCCGACTTTCTGTTACCAGCGGTGAAGTTGGCACCAGTTTTCGGGGTCTTGACATCTTCGAAGAGAGACACGATCGAAGAGTGAGCATTGGCGGCTCCATGGTTGGCCGGGAGAGGGATGGTAGTTGGGGCAACCAGATCATTCTTCGGCTCAATCTTCGGGAGTATCGCCAGGGCATCAAGGTGCTGCTGATGTAAAATAGCATCTCTCTGCCGTTTCGGTACGTCCAAAGTGTTTACTTCAGCGAGCTTCGTATTCAGCTGATAAAGGTGATCCCGACGCTTCCGCAAACTGGATAAACTCTCTTCGAGACGGTTGTTCTCCGATTTCAGTTGGAATAGACAACTGAGTAGCTGTGCCACATCGAAGTGTGCATTCGCCATTAGAAGAGGCTGTCCTTGATCCCACTGCCGTTCCAAAAGCTGTTCCATGAAAGAGGGAAGCGTATGTCGGGGGCCATGGGACGAAGAGACTGCTCCGTTCTGCGTTACCGGATCTGAACGATTCAAGTAAGCTCCTCCGAATAGTGCGCTTAGATCCTCACCGCCAATAGAATTGCTAGTGCCTGGGACTGCCACTCCTGTTCCCGGAATCACGTTGTTTGTGTTCGGTGTAGAATTGGAATTCGCGTGCACTTCTGGCTGAGAGTTGAGTATTGCTGATGTTCCGTTCGTAGACGTTGAAGGCTGAGACTGCGCTGCAGCAGCTCTCCTCTCCGCAGCAGTCCGATCGGCGACTCGATCTCTTTGAAAATCCGTGACAGTTTCATTTACGACGGGAGCAACCAGACTGATGAGCCTCTGCATACTAGCTGACTTGCCAACCGTACCACCGGACGAATTCGAAGACGATCCGACAGCAGACGGCGCTCTTGGGTTAGCACGTGCCCGTTTTGTCGATTTATCCATTAGTTCGTTCTTCGAGTCTCGCATCCGCTTCGCCTTCGTTAAAGGTGCCGTCAACACTGCTTTCACCGTCTTCTCCTCGTCTCCACTCCCATTTAAATGGTATTCTGCTGCTCCAGGAGGTAACAAACTGGCGACACTGGTCGTGTTTCTCGCAGGTATCTCATGCTGCAATTTGTTTATGAAAGGATTCGGATAAGTTCAAAAACTTACCATGAAACTAGAGAGCTGAGCAGCAGCTGGGTAACCGTTCAAGTCGTTCACAGACGAAGATACCGATGGAGTTGGGTCACGGTGGGTGTTCGAGGCTGCTGCCGAAGACTGAAGTTGAAGCTGCTGTAGACAGTGACTTCCGACAGTTGTCTCGGAAGAAGGAACTGTGCTTCCGTTTGCCATTGGAGTTGGGGGCGGTGACGTGGAAGGGGGCAAAACGTTTGATGGAAGTAACGGACCGGATGATATGGTGGTCTTCGTGGAAAGTGGAGGCGTAGATTCCAGTGCTACTGAGGATCTGCTCGATGTCGTCAGGGGCGGAGAAAACGTCGTCGGAGGAGGGGCGAAGATTCCGGGGTTTGTTATGGACCCTGATGGGGGCCTTTCGTCGAGATTCACTGAATTCGGCAGAATAGAGTTTGCTGTTGACCCGAGCCCTAGAACAGTGTTCACTTGATCGGGTCTTGGCAGTGGATCCACGAGCATGTGGGACTTCGGCGCAGTGGGATGGGACGTCGACAGGACCTTCTTTTTATCCTGCTCTTTGGGTATCCGTTGAACAGGAGGGCACGCCGGTATAACTTTGATTGCGGGATCGTTGACCTGAAAGAAACAAAAGTTTATTCAGTGAATATTTGAGAAAATCGGACGCTTAGTCATCAGGGAGGCAGTGTGGAAAAAGAGGAAGTGGCGAGAAAGAACACGATTGAGGAGAGTAAGTGAGACGGGAGTACTGTTGCGGAGAGACAGAGTGCCGAGATGGAGTGGAGTCGCAGACACGACAATGACCCAGTTCTTTTCTGCGGTGGCCGAGACAGATCCCGAAAAAGAAAACAGACTCGGAAGAAAGGAGAAAATAAGAAGATTCGGGAGAAACTTCGAAAGGATTCTGAAAACCATTTGCAATTTCAGAGCATACACGAAAAGAAGAAGAAGTTTACTCTCGACCAGGATGACTTGGGCAACTAATCAAAACCGTCGAGACCGAAAATGAAAGATAAGAAAGTTAAAGAGATGGAAGAAAGGAGGGAAACTTCAAAAGAGTAATTGCCAGTTCATTCTCTCCACAAATTTGGCAACCAGCCAACTCGCGGTCTGTCTGTCGTCTCGAATGTTGTGAAGGACTATGTGTATGCGTATGTGAGTGTGTGACCGACCACCGCACAGGCCCCGGCTGTCTCTCTTTCTCTGCCATGCGCATGGGGCACGTCACACTCCGCCTGATTCTCTCGTTGCGATTGCGTTCTCTCCATCGCCAGAAATACGGGACGTAGGGTATGAATGGAGGAAGGAGAAGTAGAGAGGAGAAGCGCAGAGAAGTACACACTCGGCTGCTGTGGAGACGCATCTATGCGTAGACACGTACACACCCAACACACACACATACACACAAAGCCGGGCAGTCAGTCACAAAAATGAGAAACACAGCAGCAGCGACGCATCGCGTCGGGGGCCAGGCAGAGGACACCGATCATTCACCAATCTTCGAATCGACAAAGCGCGCACGGAAGAGAAGCATCATTTGATCGGAGGAGGGCCGTAGACACGCAGACAAACAATTCGGGCCGCAAAAGCGACGATCGTGGCGAGAGAGTACACTGGCGACGGACGGAGACAGTGGGAGCGAAGCGAGTAAAACTACCAACACCACCCCGAAAGCGAAAAGTTGTGCTGCGGAGGAGACGAAGCGATCCTGCGAAGGACGCGGCGACGATGGCCGACCGGCCCGCTTTGCTTCCTTCCCTGCCCACATCGATCGGTACAATTCGAAATCGGGCGCGCGAAGGGCAACAGGGCACATGATTGATCGTCTTCGAAGTCCAGATCTGCGATAGATCGAGAGGGAAAGAAGCCGGGAAAGAGAGACTTAGAGTACAGAGTGTGCAGGTGCGCACGCACATTATTCAGAATGGAAACGGAGAAAACGAGAAGAACGTGTGAAAGGAAAAGAGAGTTTCATTGCGCATTCGGTACCATAGAGATAGAATTTAGAGATAGTGAGGAACAATGCGAATTTACACGCGAAAAGATAAGACTGAAAACTATTAAAAGTTTTAAAATTTTCTTGAATTCCCCATTCAACATCGCTTCCTAAAGATGAAAAAAAGTTCCAAAAACTGATTTGTCTGGAATTTGACAACATCATGTTTTTTTTCTTTTATAAATTTCATAAACGAATTTAAAATGTGGCTAAGAAAAAGCGTAAACTGTTTCCACGAGTGACCAGAAAACGAGAGAGGAAGTAGGAGAAAACGAAGGAGCGTCTCGGGAGAAAAAAACCGACGGAGATGAAAAAGATGACATCAAACACTACAACCGTACGACGACTAGAGAGTATTTGGGATGTCGAGACGAAGGGAAAGAAAACTGTCAGGCAGTCATGGCACCATTATTTGGGAAGAAGAGAAAGAGAGAGAAAGACAGAGGCCATTGAGACCGGAACACGAACCGAAAGGAGAATCGTCATCTGAAGAAAATGCACTTTCTGGGGTGATAGAGAATGAAACAGGCAGAATGGAAAGGTGAAGCAGATAGTGAAGCTGGCGCAGGGAGAGGAATCGGGAACAATGAGAAGCAACAAAACGAGGAGACCCCAGACTACAGTAGGACAGGCGACCACCCCAAGTCCAGGAAGGGAGCCAACGACGCAGACGTAGATAGCGCACGAGCCGCTAGATCGTATGAGAGACGCCCAAGAGCTCGAGGGAGAGAGAGAGAGAGAAATAGCGACGAATGAGCCGAAGTCTTCACCACCAGCAGAGACTATGTTACATAACGAGAAGGAATCGCGGCATACAAAGAGCACGTCCGAATGCGAGCGCGAGTGTCTAAAACGCTCTGCTTGTCTGTTTCTCTGCGAAGTGTCCACTATAATTCTTGGCCCGACGCCAATTTGTTCATTTCGCCGCCTGAATCTCGCCAACTCTCCGCCGCTCGGCCGCCGTCGCTGTCCCCCGAGCACTATTTGTCGTTGTCACACTCGGTCGACCAGCCGACTCTCCCTGCCTCGGAGTTGTCTGTGCCTCTCTGCGCTCACCTCCTCCCCGTTCCGCTCTGTGTCTGGCTCCTCCACTCTCTCCATTTCCACTGTTGACTCGAGTATGTTGTGTTGAATGGATGTGTGGAAGCACGCGGGCCACGGCGCGCGTATTTCGACCACAATAGTGTCTCCCCCTCCTCTTTCTGGGAGGGGGCAAACGAGACATCGGAGACTCAGGAGGGAAATGCGAGGGGCATTGGAGATGTGCATGCGGCTTCATTCAACGGAAAAAAGGAAACGGTAAGCCTTCCATGTTAGAGATGGATCAAAGAGAAAATATTCTTGTACTCAGCTTCCATGGAACCATATTCTCTCAAAATTCCGAGCTGAAATCCGAAAATCCTGTTATGAAATTCAACAAAAACGTTCCTTTGGCTTGTTACTCGAACCAATCTCACAATCTGTTTCGGTTTTCAATAATAACAACACCCGTTTCACGAGAAAAACACGCCAGAGAGCAAAGAACGCCGGGGCGCAGAAAAGAGAGTTAGACAGAGGAGCGCTATTCGACGGCCCTAGTTGTCTGCGTTCTCTCGGCTTATTAGAGTGGGGCGTTCAGGAAATGAGAAAAACGGAATCCAGGAAGAACTGACCGCCTTTTTCAGATGACTTTCGCAATATCCGCAATATTTCACGTTTCGGCTGATGGCTCCTTCCTCGCAGAGTAATCCTTTCCGTTGTGCACAGGTCACATGAAAGCTCCTCTGAAATGGCTTGGAGTTTCATATCGAATTTCGGAAAAGGGGCAGATACAAACCTTGCACGTCGACTTGTTGCACGACATACACGCTCCCTTCTTGGCATCGCCGGGCCGTTCGTCGTTGCAAATGTAGCACGTCTTGTTGAATCTGAAGGGGGACGATTAAGCACATCAGGAGCGTTTCGGAGGGAACTCACTTATCGCTCGGCACATCAGACAGTATCACTGGCTCCATGCTGTGTACGTTGCCAAATCGGACTTCGGGGATGTAGAGGGCGCATATTACGTGAGCCCACCCTTCTCGATCCGTTCGTTTCACGGCACCGTAGTCGAAAGGGCATAGTTGACAGCAGAACGTCGCTTCGTTCGGTCCACCAGGATATGAGGATGCTGCTGAACTGCATTTCGCACAGAGCCATTCTCCTTCAGGAACCTCTTGAATTCCGTAACATCCTGAACGGAATGAATGGTTTTTGGGATTCTTTAAGACAAAAAGACTCACCTTGGTGCACTGCGACTTCGCAGTTTTCTCCATCGCAGTATATCAGCGGATTGTCAGTCCAGCCGTTCTCATCTGCGCATACGCAGCATCCGCCCACCATCTCCTTCATGACGATCGACAATTTTGTCGTTAGTAGAATTCTGGAAATATAAGGTTTTTTAAAAGAGCAAAAACAAGAATAGTACCTCTATCGATTTGTAGTAACTTGGAGGGTCAGGTGTGGTGCATTGGCGCGAAGTGCTGGAAGAAATATGACTTACTGGATGAAATAGTGTGCGGAAGAGACGCAACGGTTCCGAAAGGGCGTCAGGAACAGTTTTATTGTATTTAGAGCAACGCACGGGTGGTAAAACGTATATGGATGCAGTAAAACTGGTATTTGCCTATTATCGCAAGTGATACGGTATTAGAACATCAAAACGAACGGCATTACCCGAAAAAAGGAAAAAGTGATCGTTCGACAGATGAGGTGTCGTGGCGGCCGTCAAAAAGAAACTATCAACCAATAAATGAAGGCCATTTGAGTTTCGAAGACGGAAACGATGTTCTTTTTCTTTCGTTCTCCTCTCTACAGTATCTTCTCCCTATGGTGTGATCGATCGAATTTTAAATAATGGGCGTGAATATACACACATAACGATAGCAAAAAGAAAGAAACTGATAACGACGTCGTCACTCTCGCGCTTCGAAGTCTTTGCAGAAATAGAGACGCAGAGATGGACGCGCCACTCCCTACAGTAGGCCTCCTTCCCCCGAGAAGCAATCGAGCGAGAGGCGGAGGCGGAGGCAACTTGGCATAGTGCCAAACACGAATTCTCGTCTTGAAGCGAAGGCGCAGCGACGTCGACTCTTCTGTCACATGCGCACAAACACATGAGCCGTGGAGTCTACGTGTCTGTGTCTATAATCTCTTCCTCGTATGAGCAAGACTGCTCCAAAACAATTATTGGGGGCTCAACGAAGCGGACGATCGAGAGACTGAGAGACAAAAATGGAGGAGAAGCAGAATATTGGCGGATGGTAGGCTGAATGTGAATGGAAACTAGTAAAACTTATTCATCTATCACAATATGTGAGAACTATCACTTTTCGAAACGATACGTGTCTCATGAGAGACGTCTCACAATGAAATAGTAAGGATACGATAACGTGGAAGGTTTGGGAGCGAACGCGACACGAAAAGCCTCTCGAGACGAGGAAGAAACCGTCGATTTTGAAATGTACAGGGGAAAAGGAGTGGCGGTGAGAGAACAATTCGGGCCAGCGACGAAAATGCGATCGTTCTCTATTCTATGACGTTGCTGCGTCTCACGCTCTCTCTTCTCGTCAAACATGACCTAAAAACTGCGAAGGAGTCGGAGTCTCTGGGCAAATCGTGTGGATAATCGATCGGAAAGGCTCTTCCATGGGAAACACCTATAGGTAACTTGTAACCACGTGGAAAAGGAGAAATTCAAATATCGACGACAAAACAGTACAGTGATATTCCCGTCACGGAGAGAACTTATCAGTACGTCAAGAACGGATCTTCTCGGATATCTTGAGGTGCCAGAAGATAATTTACGAGTGGCTGGCGTAACATAAATCTCGACTACGGAGGGTCACGGGTTGATTAAAAGAACCATACTGAGGTTACGGTGGTGGGAGAACCGGGTTTCTTACGGGACGTAGTTTCTATTTGTCTTTTTGAGCGGTCAAAAGTTTTTAATAAAAATGTTTAGTATGGGAAATTCATAGAACTAAAAAAGGTATCATTGATGGATACAGTATTCCCCAATGGATACAGTGTTCAATCAGAAAAATGTCAGCCACTAGAAAATTGGAAATCGATATATACAAAACCAAAATTTTTATCAATCCGGGAAAACAAGATTAGCTTTGTTGAAACAAAAACTATTTTACAATAGACTTCACGTGACAATTGATGAGGAAAAATTGGGTCAAAATAAGGTAGATGACTAAATCAACGGTACCCAAACAGATGTTGGATATTGGGTGAATGGGACGAAAATGTAAGGAAGAGGACAGTTGATAAGCCAGATGAGCACCTGACACTTGACCCTTACTCGCAAAAAATCAATAAGGAGAACGTGGAAAATGGCGAATAAAACTGGAAAGAGGAGGGGGAAAACAAGTGAGAAAAACTATCGAGAGAGGCGAAAAAACAAGTGTAACTTTTGGCTGTGTCCCAGCTGTGGTGAGTATGGATGGATGCAGACTGACTGCTGAATGCATACAAGACACACACACACACGCGACGGGCGAAGAGAACAGAACAGACGACGGGATGCAGGCCTAGTGGGGCGAGGTTTGCCGCCACATCTCTATGCGTCTCTCACCCGTGCACTCTCTCCTCGGCACTTCCTCCGAGTGTCTCCCCTGATCACTCACTCTCTCCTGAATGACGGGTCGCGCTTGCGTATGTCCGATGCGACCGGCTATTCAAAATGAGAGATAGTTAGACGGAGGTTTCTCTGTTTCTTTGGAGTCTCCTGCTTCTCGTGCAGTTATCGCACCTCAAAGCAACCCTCCTCTCCTTGCATTTCCTCGGTTCATCGTGGCCTCACATCGATTTCCAAGTGCGCCGAGAGAGCGAGAGCCTCAGACGGCAAGGCGGTGTTCGATGAGCAGGTCCCACCGCTGCTACATCGGCTCGAGGAACCGGAGCTTCTGACGCAAACACGTCGCTTCTTCTCGACTGCTCTCGCCAATGTTCTTCACGTCGTCTGTTAGAAAGGGACCACGAGCAACTGTATTTATCTTCATACATGTTAATTTTCTCTTTCGAAATTCCGATGCATTATCAATGAGATAGTGCTCAACAATCTTCATGAACACTATTTTTTGGTAATAAACGAACTTTTTCCTGGTTTTTGAAACAGAATTCAACAATTAGGATTCATTCAGACTTTTGTGGAACACTTCTTGAATCGAAAAATGAGATGACTCATCGACTGTTTCCGTTTCCTTGCAGGTACTTCTACAGGAAACACACAAAGGAAGAAGAATATGAATGCGTTAATGTATTTTGTTTGCACGTCTGCGTATGCGTAAACAAAGCAGAAAGGAAGAAATATTCGTAAAAGAAATCGAGACGGTGTACCGTATCCGACTGTTTGCATTTGAAATTGAAGCGAATTTAACCTTCAGCGTCTCTTTTCTCTAACGTTCGCGCTTTCATTACCGCCGGTGCTCCACTGTTGACCGTAAGAATGTTCGTCTCATGATTCACTAACCTCTTCGCAGAATGGGAATTGAATAACAGTGTGGTCCGGGAGTCGGACATATTCGAGCGAAGGGAATAGACTGACGAGTAGTGCATGGCTCTGAGGCGCGCTTTTCGAGCCGATTGATTCCGGCGAGCAGCGGCCTCGCGCCGACGTCGACGGCTGGCAAAATGGACAGAAACAAAGACGGCGAGAGCGTCTCGGACGACTCCAATTCAAACTTGGCGTGCCGCCGCTCGTCGTACCTTCTTTAATTGGATAGAAGACTAAAAGAATGAAGAAGAAAGAGCTGGGCATCAGAGAAACATGTCCTAATGATGAGAGTACTTTTCTGAATGTGAAAGAAATGTTTTTAGGAAGTGAATCACTACAACAACGTTTTTACACGACAGAAACAAAAGCTGGATATTGAAAGATGTTAAAATTATTAGAGCTGAATCGACGAAACGAAAAAAAAAACTATTTTACAGTTTTACAAATGTGGTTACGGTAGACAGTACGCAATCACCGATTGTACATACTTGTTTCGTGTGCGCTACCGTAGTAAAACCTTTTCAAAGTTACATTACAAGTTCCCAGTATTTCTCAATTTTGAACATCTTTTTCTAAGCTGCCGCTTGTAAAAAAAACTCTATAAAGTTCTTCTAATTTTTGTCACTCTAATAAAGGAAGAAAATACTCAAACTTGAGCACAAGAAGACTGTGGGAATTCAGGATGACTCATTCTTGTTTCGAGTTGTTTTCAAAGTTCCTAGAATCGTTTTGCAGATACCACATTTATGCTGAAAAAATGAACGGAATGAACACAGACGGCCCAGCGGTGCCGAGAGTTCTGTCGGAAAACGGTCAGGTTGTCTAGAATAGTCCGAAAAAGTCTGCAAAATTTTCAGGGAAAACGTATTTCTATCTCGATGTAAGTAGGCAACAATCTCCGCAACAACCAGAACCTCTGACACGCGACGCACTGAAAATGCAGGCGCTTTATCAACTAGCCGAGCCACTCGAAGGTCCGTTGCGATTCTCGGAAGAAAACTTCGAGACACTGCCGGAACCCGTCGATAATTATCAAACTTACGGTGAGCATATGGTAATGCGGAACGCGCGAGAAATGTTTGAGAACGTTGTGAGTTCTGTTTTCAACTTTCTTACCTTATAGTTCCGCTCAGGATATTTTGACGGACGGTCGTTACTTCTGCCGGGTCTGCAACCGGACTTACAAGACACATGCCACACTGACTGCTCATCTGAGAGGGTGCCATCTTCGACAGGAGAGTCCTTGTGGAGAAAGGGGCTGTAATCAGTAAGGGTTTGATTGAAAACTTAGCTAGAAATATGTTTTTAGCGTGTCATATACAGAGAATGAGAGACGGAAGCATCAGAAGATTCACGACAAGAACAAGGCGAAAGAGTACATGGTCGTGAGTCCGTTGGTCGTGATCGCAAAAACTGTTGATTTCAGTCGATGTCTTCGAAGGAACTTATACAAAGAAGACTGGAGCAGTCATGTCTGCGTTTCCCGATTCCTACTGAAGACATCATTCATGAACAGATTCTCCGCAGCAACAAAGACATTCCAGGAATGAAGAAAACTATAGTAAGTGCGAAACTTCAGAACAGTTGATTCACAGAAAGATTCAGGACGATTCCGTGAGGGGAAAAGTAAAATTCTCGTGTCTGGAATGCGACCAGAGCTTCCTCAATTCTTATCATGCTTCACGCCACGCGGAGGGGCACCGGTGAGTAGGAAGAGATGAAGCTAGTCAATTCACGACCACTTTGTGGTTGGAGCCAAGGGGGAGATGTAAGGAAACGAAGAAAAACTTTGTAGGAATGCGCCGAAACGATGCTATTACTGCGGGGAGATACGGAAAGGTAGCATGGATCTGCGAGTTCATTGCATGCGAACACACAAAAACGAAGGCGTCGACATTTTCACCTGTGGCTTTTGCAATCGGTAAGATTTTCGAAATGCCTTCTGGGTTGAATGAGACTAAAATTGAAACAATCAAAACGGTTTAGCGTTGGAATGTGAGATTGAATGTGACTTTGGGACATTTTATCGGAACCGGTTTTCTGATTGAATGATACGATATCGGAAACGCTTTCCGTTCGCAGAATTGAATCATTTGAATATGTCCAGCAATCTAAGGCTAGTGATAATATGATCAAATTGAAAAATAATCAATTTTCAATCTTCTTGAATTTTTGATTTATCCGAGTTGTTAGACATTTTCTGTGATTTTTCGCGGAATTTAGTCAAGATTGGCATTTGAAACGGCGGGAGAGTGCACAACAAGACTCTGTTTGCGCTCTTTGGCTCGAAAAATGAGAGGCTCATCGACAAAATTGCTCCCTGAATTGGCTCAATCTGACGCGATTCGCCGTCGTTTCTCTCCCTTACACTTACACCTTCTATCCCTTTTCAGCGGTTTCACTTCGCGCGTTTTGTTCGAAAGACACGCTGATCCGAGAGAATTCGAGCATGGTAAGATCGGCAAGAAGATGAAGAACCAGTTAGAGATCATTGCAGCGTGTCCATATTCGAAGCCACGACACGACACGTACTACGAGGAACTGCCAGCTGGCACGACGATCGATCAAATGACTCTAAGTGAGTAGGCGCGGGCCCCTGGTCGGGTCGCCGCGGCCACCGAAATCGCATTTCCGCTCTCTTCTTGTTGCAGACCGCTTGAACTTTTACCGCAAAAGGCACGATGAAAGAGAGGCGCAAGAGCAGCTGTCCGAAGTCGACACCGAGCCTGTCCAGATGACTGCGGACGCTGCGACTACAGCTGCGACTGAGCCCGACTCGGACATTTTCGACGGCTCCGACTCGTTGATTCAAACAGAATTCGGTCTCAAAAAACTGGGCGACTACGTACGCGGTGTACTGTTTTTCGTGTTGTGAGCAAAAAGTTGTTATAGAAAATGTCGTCACAATTCCGAACTCGGTCGGGCAAGCGCGTCATCGATTCCCGCGGAGACGAAGGTGACGAGGAGCCGGTGAGCATGAAAAAGGAGCGAGTGTTGATGGCGCAAAATGGATATTACGAGCATCAGGAGTCTCCGCATTCTCAACAGCAAAATGTAAGGCAAATAATTGATAGACGCTGTAAAGAGGAGCGCGAAAGCGGTGTATCGCGGGGGGCCGCCGGCCGGCCACGAAACAGACGGCGAGAGAATGAGAGAAGGGGCAGGCAAGCCATTCCGAGTACTCGGGTCTCGGAGCGACAAGAAAGATTAGGACGATGAGAGAGACGCCGGCGAATGACACGCCATTGTTTTATGGCAGGAAGTGCTCTGATGGCGAACGGAGCACTCTGTCTGATGAGTGACGACTTCGGCTATCTAAGCATTTGCACAAATCTTGCTGGATTGGGAAATATAAGAAAAATGAAATTGGTACTGTAACACAAACAGCAATGGAAAAAAAACGAAAGAGTTTCAATATATCTATAAACTCCTAAACAATTCCCAAACTGGCATCGTCTAATTTGCATAACATAACCTCTCACTTGTTGCTAATGCTCAACAGATTATGACGATTACAGTAGACTGAGATCAATCTACGTTTTCAACGATCTTCGTGACTATCCCCATAGAGACCAGCAATAAAGATTCGTGACGCATACTAGTAATCTTACTTTCATATCTACCAGTCGCAGAGAATTTGAGAAATATTAATCAGAAGCGGATTACTTGATACGAAATCGTGGTAATCTGTAGACCGGATACAAATACCTCACTTGAGAAATGTATAGAGGATTAATCTCGGAAGCTTCGAGTCAAAACCGAGCTACAGTAGGAAGGTAATCCGATTTGGTCGAACATTGAGCTTTCAGGCTGGTAGACACTACACCATGAATGTCTTGCAGACTCCGCCGTGGTATGGTTACGATCATCTCGATGACAAATATCACAGTACGACTAAGCGCGTTGGGACCCTAGTGACCACTTTTTTCTTTCAGATATTCAGCGTGTGCCACCCGTTTATGACAACGGCTACCAGAATTACGACTGTCAAATGTCGTTTCTTCCAGCTTACCCGGACCAGTACTTCAATTCGCAACAGACAGAATATTCGGATGCGATAGAGAAAAAAGTTGATGAATTCGCGAACGATAGTGTGTAGCCATTCGCAAAACACGTTTTTCTAAATAATTTCTAGGCCTGTTCTCCATGACCGACACTCCCATAAAAGCCAACGATATGGTGGACGAGCTGCTGAGCGGCGACGGACAAACCGACACCGTCTTCGAGGAACTCAACAAACTCAATTTTGGTGAGCCCCATCTTGTGAGCTACTTTTTGTGAGCCGTGATAGTTTACAGCCATGCCGCCAAGCAACGAGAACGACTGTGATGACGATCTGACGGACTTCATAAACATCTGAGTCCCGACCCTACCCCCAGCTACGTTTTATCTGGAACTGTAACTCCTATCCAAGTTCTCCGTAGGAGAGACTCATCCTCTGTTATCATACTCTATCTCAAATTAATAATACAGAAGCTTTAACTTCCCCTTCTAGAAAATTTAGAATCTAGGAACATTTCCCTTTCCTTGCATCTCCGTTTTGTTTCATATTGTTGTTTTTCCCCATTTTTTGTCATGTTTTCGGTCGAAAGTTTTATTGTTACGCAAGTTGAATACAGTTTGGTTTTATAAAGCGAGTCTTTCCGAACAAAAATTATTCAATCCCTGCTGCACTCGAACTTGGTTTTCCCGTCGTTCCGTTCGACTCGCTTGCAGAATCGAACATCACAGAACGTGTCGCCGCACGAGACTGAAACGGTTCATCCCTGTCTGCCTTCCCCGTTTCCATACCTAGATCTTCCGTCAGTTCGCTCGGATTCGATGCCATCGCGGTGACCGGAATGCCAGTTTTCGGAGGGATCAGGTGGCCATTCTGCAACGTGACTCTGTTCTGTTTGAAGCGGTTTCGGTTTCGTTTTACATCTCCAGTTTCGCTTTTTTCAAAGTTTTTTTGCAGAATTCCGTAAGAGTTCAAGATTAATTTATTTCTAGGTTATAGTTTTACCAGACCCGTTTTGAATTCTTACAAGTTTTTGATTAGTTCCACATCAAGTTCCACGACCGTAAATGCGCTCTAGTGTCATTAACACTCTTACAACTTTCTTCACATTATTCCAAATGTGCTCTACCGAAACATGCATCCATTTCATCAGAGCATGAGAACATTCCAGCTGCACCCCCGATGGTCATGGATCAGTTTCGCAAATAAACACGATCCGTGGGTTTCGGTTTCGCAAGAGGTTGCTGCTCGCTGTTCTTCGGTGACTCACGTAGCGATCAACAATCAGAAGCAGCAGGAAAAGGACAGAGAACAAGACAACAGACGGACGCATCTCCGTCACCGACGGTCACAAGTTGTTGGCGCCGCTGCTTGTGACCGCTACCATTCCTCCCGATTCCTTCCGAATCGATTCAAGCCCACCGACCCGCCGACCGGTGCGAAGAGGCTTTCTCTGGCCGTCTCTCGTCTATTTTGCAACTGCCGCCGCCACCGCCATCATTGCGCCGAGTGTGAGACACACACCGACCACTCTTCTTTTTTTGCTGCTCTGCAAATGTTGCAATCTCGTCTGGGTCTCTCGTGGCGAGATACCACGTGACGTGGCACCATCCTGACTCAGTCAGCTGGTCTTCTGCAGCGAAAGCTCTCGACAAACATCTTCGCGCATTCCGTTTCGTTTTCCAAGTCGTTCGTTCCCTTCCCTATCTTCATATCAGACTGGTTTCTGAGCGCTTAAAGTTCTTATCACAGTCGGTGCCATCGCGTAACCCTTCAACCTCCTCGCCTCAGCGTGTCTTCTCCCGGAAGTTTCGTGTTCTCGTGCTCTCCTATCCATGTTTATATCCTCATGCATTCTCCATTTCCATCTCCTTCGCTTCCACGTCACCGCGTGCGCTCGCTCTCCGTTTTTCTCTTCATTTTTCGTTTTCCTCTTCTGATCAGACGAAGAGAATTTGCAAGAAGAGCCCAGTGTTTTCTCTTATTCTCTCCACTGACAATACTTCTCACTCCATTCATCTCTTCCGATCTGTGGCCAAAACAGAAAGTGTCTATAAATAGGTACATTAGCAATTGAGGATGAACCACGTCATTTAACGCACGAATAATTGGAGCCGTGTCTTCTAGAAGGCGCTGAATCACCAATCGGAAGTGGCGCCGCGAGGAGATCTTGATCCGTGTGAAGATTAGCGCTGCTTCCATAACCACGAGTTGTTTACAAGACACAGTGACATCATGAAACTTATTGTTTCGAACCGAATCGTTTCAACTTTGTTACAGTCTGACGTGCGTCTCTCTTCTTAGAAACACGGCCTCGTCGCATCACAAACCCGTCGTTCACCGATGACACAAACCTGCCGTCTGCAATCAGTCACGTGATGTACTTTTATCCACCCGATAGCTCCTGTTATCTTTTTCTCATTCTTCCCAGAAGTGTGGTGTTCGTCGAATATATCGCATCCATCCACTCGCTATTTGCTTGTTTTCGCCAAATTTGCAGCCATTTCCCGTGCTTTTTCTGTTTTCGGTGGCACCGACCGACTCGCAGAATTGTTTTGCTCTGCTCCGCCGCGAGCCGCCTTCTCTGCTCTGTTTTGGCTCCGAGGCTCGTGCCCAGGCTCGTCTTGTCGCGAGCCTCCTTTGCTGCCGAGACACGACGATTTGTGGCGCTTTTGCGAGTGCGCGCCGGTGCTCTTTTCACTTTCGGACGCTGCACTCTTATAGTGGAACCGCGCGTTGTTTACCACGTATTCTTACTACCAAAACAATAAGTGCTAGCTGCTTCTGCCAGCCAGATAGACAGAAAGAACGACGAGGCGGACCCGAAGCTTCTTTGTGTCCTGTCTCCGATTGCAACCCGACCACACATCGCCACGACCTTCCCTCGCTTCCTTGCAAAACTTGCAAAACGGGTCTTCCCCCGTTATCTGCCCCTCTTCTCAGAGAACATTCTCGTGGTATGCAGAGAATTGTCACGGTTTCCACAATCGGATTCTTCAAAGACAAATGCGCTCTATAGAAAATGTACAATTGCTGCTCCATTTCAAAACTTTTCTCAGAAGGACGAGTTTGCGGAATTCGGATGTACACGTTCGCAAAATTCCCAGAACTTTCGGTTTCTGCATAATTCAGAACACGCGAGAACAAATCAGAAGGTATTTGTCACGCCGCCGCGCCGACTCCGCCCCCGTTCTGTTCGCTAATCCCTTCCTCGTGCCATTGGTCAGATTCCACGTCATACGCACAGAAGACGACTCGGCTTGTTTGCACCGAGCCGCTTCTGCTGCAGCCCGTCATTACTCGTGCCATGACTCTTTCTCGCTTCCTTCTCATATTTATTCCACCCACATGGTCTTCACCGAATTCTTGATAACATCACATGTCTCCTTGTCGTCGCCACAGCCGCCATCGCGCCAAAAGTGTCTCTTCTCTGCGAATTAGTCAAATGTGTGAGACGCGATGCCCGTTGCGAGGCAATATCGGAACAAAAACACTGTCCCTGCAGTCCTTCGGAAACCAGTTTTAATTACCCGCAGTTTCGCTCCTCTCTGTCCGTTTCTCTCGTCTCCTTCGTCCTCTTCCGTCTAGAATCTTATGAATTTCAGATGTCTCCATCCAACTGCTCACCCATTCAAATTCGATGCCCTATATGCCCGAATGAGCATCCCGTGGAGAGCCCCGAAGAGCTCTGCGGCCATATGGCCCAATGCCACGACGTGCAGACGACGATGCAGTCCAAGTGCTTCGAGAGCTTCGCGCACTTCCAGATCTGGCTCTCTCACATCGAGGACTCTCGTAGCGACGGTGGCTACCTGGGCAGTAGTCAAGGACCCTCTTACGAAGACGTAAGTGCCCTATTGTTATGCTTCCTTCTCTCACCCCCTTCTCTTCAGGAGTACTACCTACTCTGTCGGCGCCGCCCGTCCGCTCCCACCAAAAGACGGCGTCTCTCCGACGACACGTGCAATCTGGAAACATCTGCAGTCGTCGCGTGCACCGCATTCGTTCACGTTTTCGAAACGATGGACGGCCGAGTGACAGTCAGATACTGTCTCGATCACTGTGGGCATGCCGTTGACGGGGACGAGCAGAAGAACACGGACACTACGAAGTTCAGAAAGAGGTCGACACTGAAGAGAACTTCGCCATGTGCAACTTTCGAAATGTGTGATGAGTCCTGCGAGTGCGAAGTGAGTCAGATTCTTCATAGTCAGGTTTCGGACCAAAATTCCCTGAGATTACTGTATCCGAATGCTTTGTTTGCAGCAGTCCTCCTCCTCGATGGCCTCTTCTCCGACGTCTTCCGTGGATTTCGAAGACGAAGACTCTTCGAACAACAACTACAAGCCGTCTGCAGTCGATCCGTTCTCCGTCTCCAGCCTCATCATCAACCAGCGCCTTGACTCGACCGCCGACCGACTCCGCGCCCTCACCAAAGTTCTCCAGGACCTCGCCGTCGACATTCGCAACACCGACTATCCGATGGTCATCTGAACGCTCTAATCATCTCAGTCCCCCTTTCCTCTCGCCTGTCCGGGTTCATCCCTTTCCTCGCTCTCTTTTCCAGTCTCTCCCGGTCTTCTTAGCCAAAACCCCGTCATTTTTCTAGTCTGCATGTCTCTGTCACACACATCAAATACTCCAAAGTTCTTGCATCGAATTCATCATGTACATATAATACATACACAAAAACATCCATTATACAATAAAATGTGTTATCAAAGACGAGTTGGATCAATCACATTCTTTTTCTTGGTGGTTATGAAGTGGGTTGGGAGTGGGCGGAAGTAGGAGAAGCGGTAAGTTCGGATCGGGGTTTGCAACGGGGGCTCAATTATTTGAAGAGGGAAGTCGCCTTCATCATCAACGACATCTTTGTTGACGCGTCCATGCTCGGAGTCAGTGATTCGGCCGTTGTTTGGCTGGTAGACGCGCCAGTTCCAAGTATTTTTTGCATCTGGAAAACAATCAACGTTCCAGGTATGCGAGGGAGTGAATCACCTGTTTATCCTGGTCTCTGACGATGGCGTCATTGCGGTCGGCCTTGTAGTGGATGCGCTCGAGCATCTCGTTCTGCGAGTCCACCTCCTTGCCCAGATCCTGCCCGAGACGTTGCAGGTTGCGCAGATTGGCGGACATCATGTCGAGGTTCTCGTCGATCTGGTTGTCCATTGCTTCCCAACGGGTTCCCTTGATGGCGGTCCGGCTCGACTCGTTCAAAGTTCGTTGTCCACTGCCTCCAGAAGGTCCGGAGAACGAAGCAGAACCTCCTCCCGAAGAAAGATTTGCAGCAGTTTCCGAGAGACGAGACGCAGACTTGGATTGAGGAACCTGGAAAATAACAGCAATGCGGAGGAGTAGTATTCTTCCAATGAGATTATCTTTCCAAAGTTGTCAGAATCCAGTAAATATTATTGTTTTCATCTCTTTGTAGGCCAACTTCCGGATTAGTGAGCTATTAATCCTTTTATTTGCCCGGATTGCTTTTTTGATACGGATGCTTATCAACCTGTTCAAGAAATAAAATCTTACCGTTGCAGTTTCCGATGGCTCAGACGGCTTCTTGGAAAGCTTGTTCTTGAAGAACCCTCCAAAGAACGACTTCAAGCTGTTCAGATTGCGTTGAGTCATCTGGGTGGTCCGGTGGATCTCATCGAGGTTCTTCTCGGTATTCTCGAGTTTTTCTCTCTGCTCGAGCAGCTCTTGAGCCGTCGCCGTTCCGATCTTCTCCGAGTTCTCGAGGTGTCGCCGGGATCTTTCCGTGCTGTCCAACGACTCCTGCATGTACTTCTCAATCTCGCGTTCGTAGTAGTCAGCATCACTCTCCGCGTTTCCATGACCCATCGTCGAGTAGCTCTTCACAGGCACTGAAAATGCGACTATAGGGGTTGTTGGAGCAGAAGGAACTCACTTGTGGAAGAGGCGCTGCTTCCTCGGAAATCATCATCGAACGGATTGCGGGACATTCTCTCAAGTTGCTAAAATACACAGAAATGAGGAAAAAATAGACGAAAAAAGAGAATGTGACGGGTTTGAAGAGAAGAAATAGCACGGCGGGTCTGTGAAAACCGCTTGAAATTCAACGGAAAGTAACGGAAATTTGATGCAATATTTATGAAGACTCGGGGGAAACGGGGCGTCGGTGGCGGAGTAGGCAATATACATAACAATTAGACACACCAGTACGATAAATACGATTCGACTATATCAAAGTTTCAAAAAGGTTAGATACCCAAAATCATCTATTAACCTAGGGAGCCGGCTCGCGAAGGGTTGAGGGGGAGAAGTTACTCGAGTTGCGAGTACTTCGTCGGGGTCAGGATCTTTGACTGCATTTTCTTGATCAGTGGCACTGAAATGGAAGAATAAGTTAGAGATAAAGGGATTCTCGAACTAACCGGTGTGGGCGACAGTAGCATCCCATCCTGGCTTGGCCCAAGTGGCGTGACGGGTGTCGTTGCGAGCAGACATCGACGGATACGCCCAGATGTGGTAGACGACGTAGAGCTGTCCGACCTGAGCGAAGAATCCTCCGACGTCCTGGTTAGCTTCACGTCGGTACTGGATTCCCTTGGCCCATGCGGATGCCCAGTCAATCATGGTTCCTGGCTGGAGCACGTACGAACGGAGATCGTACACGTGGTTCGGTGGACGCTTCTCCGGCTCTCTCCAGTAGCTGAACGACTTGACTATCAGGTTCTTGCGTCTTCCGCAAAACTGAGCGACTTCCTTGTCGGCGGCGCGAACTCCAGAGTCCTTGGCGTGAAGGGCGATCGACGAGTCGACGTCTTCGTATCCCTTGTTGTGTCTCCACAGATGGATAGCCTGGTCCCTTGTTCTTCCGAACGACACAGTGAACGAACCGACGAGTTCGGTCGATGGATTCTTCTCGTTGATCTCGTTCTTGTACTTTCCGAAAGCATCAAGATACTTGTCTTGCTCTCCTGGGCGATAGTTATGAGCTGAAACGAAGCAACGATAATATTTTCAACATCAACACAGAGAACTTACTCATGAATTCGTACATGAGCTCGGAGTTGGAAAGCAGCGACGAGTGGGACTGCTTCTGCCAGACGGATGGGTCCATCTGCTGCCCTTTGAGCAGCTTGCTGATCCATCCCTGCTTCTGTGGCTCCGCGACTTCCGAGTCGTTTTGGCATTGAACCGGAGTCACCGACAGCTGCCTAAAAATGTTTTATTAGAGTCTCGACGAAGGTGAGAATGTAAAGGTAAAGCAAAACAAGAGAAAACAAAATTTCGGAGAAAAACAGAAAAATAGACCGGATCTAGGGATGATTAGAGAAGAGAGAATGTGAGATCAGAAAAACGATTTTAGATTCCAGTGGCGAAGCAATGCGTGTATTTCGGAAGTCTATCAGTCTGGCCCTTTTCTCTCGCGAGAGCAATATCGGCTTCTGTGTGAACTCCAGTAGGCATCCAGATACTGGCAAACCTGAAACATAGCTTAGAATAGGTATACAAAACTATTTCGTTTACCCGTTGGCGTTTCCGAACATGATGTCAGTGTCAAGTCGGTCTCCGAACATCACAGTCCGTTTCGGATCCACGTGGGCTCTGCGGAGCAAGAAATCGGCCATCGGCTTGTGTGGCTTTCCGAACACTTTTGGATCTCTACCCGTAACAGCCGACACTGCAGCAGACGTTGCACCGGATCCTGGAATGACGATTCCCGGAACGGGTCCTGGGAAGGTGTAATCCTGGTTGGTAACGAGGTATTCGACACTTGGATCTTGCAAGAAATTAGCGGCCTTCATAATTTTTGGGTAGCTAAAGTGCGCATCGTAGCTGCAGACAACTGCTTTCGGTTGGATGGACATGTCGACTCGGTGAATGAAATCTCCGTCCGTGTGATCTCGAATATGGTCCGGTCCGGTTCCGAAGCACTTGACGCCTCCGTCGTTTTCGAGAGTTGCCTTGAGGCTCTCGGTTCCAATGAGATACACTGACTCTCCAGCAAACTTCTCCGGTTGACTCTTCAAGTAATCAGCGAGCACGATGGCGGGACTAATAACGTTGTCCTTCCCAAGATGACCAAATCCCATTTTGTCGATCTTCTTCATGTACTGTTCCAAAGTCTTTGTCGAGTTGTTGGTCAGAACGAAGACCTTCTTCGACTTGTCCTTCAGCAACAGGTTTATCCATTCGATAGCTCCCGGCACCGGAATATCGCCAGTCCAGAGAACACCGTCCGCATCAAACAAATATGTATCATAATTGGCTAAGAGTTCAGTTTTCGAGATCCTATCAATACTCATCTGAAGCGGAAAAGAATGTAAAACAAAATATAAAAATAAAGAGAAAATAGGTAAGTTTCTGGAAAGTGCGATAACCTTTTGGCCAGCAAAAATCAATTGTCAAGAAAAATTTTATTGTGCGGGGAGTGAAAGACACCAGGAAAAGAGACACAATGCGGTGATTGATAACGGGTTTCATGATTAGAACGATGGAAAGAATTGAATGTGCGGTTGGCAGAATGATTACATCTGACGAGATATCACAGATTTCAAAAAGGGAATGTTGCGAAATGGCAGCGGGACGGAAGCAAGATGTGACTCACAATGTGAGATGAAAACGCAAGGACTCAGGTCCACGAAGAGGGCAGGTGACGGAAAGGACATGAAGGGAAAAGGACAGTTGGTTTTTGGTACTTGTACTAATCGGTCGTCGAGACTGAGACGACACGATCTCTCATTTCCCTTCAGAACATCTAAATATATGACCCAAAGGAAGCTGAAGCAGGCTACGAATTCGTCGTTGCTGCCTACTGAGAGACTGCGCCACAGAGAGAACAGAGACGATCAGAGAGACGCTATGACCGAGACAAGTTTTCGGCAAACTCCCTCTTTTCTCTCTTCACTCTCTTGGAAATAGACATAGCTGTCCCAAGTTGCGGGCGACAGTGATAGGGCATTTTTTGCAAGTTTGCAGTGTTTGGTGCCTAGCCCTTCCATTTTTTATCTGGGGTTCCTGGCATGGTTTTAGAAACGTGTGCAAATTTTGAAGGGCGTAGCACCAAACACTTTTCAGAAAAAATTTTTCAAATTTTTAAAAAGTTAAAATCGGCCCACTCCGGGACAGCTATGGAAATAGATTGGGAAAATGGAAAGTTATGAGCATTCCGGAGTCTTGGTGTTTTGAGAAATGTGAGGAATGCGTGGGCTGAAGAGCGTGGGATGGTTCGGAACGATACATGCAGAGCTGATTGATTGAATCAATCCATCCGGCAGGATTGAAGTGCAAACAGGAAAGGCAGTTGTTTGCCTTTGCGAATCTGCCTTCGGAACATTGGTTTACGTTTGTGACGTCACCGGAAGAGGTTCGGTTTCCAGTTTCACCATTTTAAACAAAAACATTGAACGGAAGCCGTAGCTATAGCGACTGAGAGAGGAGCTAATAATATGTACGACGCGTTGGTTGTCAGATTCGAACGTTATGAATAACATGTTGTTTTATATTTTGAAGTGAAATATTAGGTGATAATGAGTAATCAAGCGAAGGAATTTGAGAATAGACACAGAGCAGAACAGTCAAGTAACATTTTGAAAACGAAAACCGGACATACCTGAAGGTTGAAGCGGTTTGCCGTGGAACATTGGCGATCAAATGCTGACCAACGCGATTCATGGTTTCCCCCTGAAAAGAAATATATCGATTGACAGAGAAAGCGCTCATTTGCAACAAACAAACAAGCAATAGGCGAGGTTCAAAGCGAGAAAGACGCAGAGAACGGAAGGGATAATATTGGGGACAACAGCCGGAGAAAAATGAGAATAGGAAAGCAGAACGGTTCGTGAACCGGTCAAAGAATCGATGGCTTGGAGTGTGGTCACGTGTTTTGGACACTGCTTATCGCACAGAAAACAACTAGGCCGGGGGAAACGGCAATCGAGATAATCAACAACGGGGTTGAACCGTTTGATCGTTAGTAATGAACAAAGTGATTCGAGATAATTATTTATCAGTGAAACTCGTCAACAGGAACAACAACAAAAACTAGAGAAAATAAATGATGAGCTATTAACAGAAGAATGATTATTCATTCTGATTCTGATTCTCTCTGGCGACACGGGCCAACGGCTGGACGCTGTGAGCGATGATGTATGTGTTACGTGGCGAGCGGTTTCCCTGAAGTTTAAATGTCACTGTAGCACAAAATCGTCTCTTACTTGTTCGTCCTTGACGCCTCCGGAATAGTGAAGTCTTCCTTGGACCATAAGACGAGATCCCTTTTTGATGATTTTGGAGAGAGACTCGGCTTGTTTGCCGAACACAGTGACAGAGTGGCGCTCAGTCTGAAAAAACTTAAGTTTCCAGTTTAAAAAAAAAAACGATTTACCTGGTCAATGGTGTTTCCATCAGCTTGCTTATAGAAAGAGTTTGTGATGATGTTGAAAAGAAGGTATGGCTTGTCGTTCTTGGCTTTCTTGAAAAGTGGATCGAGAGCAACTCCTCCAACAAGTTCAACTTTGTTAACACTGTAATAATTGCAATTGGAGAACTCGTCTCAGCATATCCAAATTCGGGCACAAACCTGTAAGCATGTCGCCGTCTGTCATCATGCTGGTGGCTCGGCTTCTCAGCGAACAGATCGTCAACCTGAAACAATTCTTATCAAAATTTATTTTCAACAAAGTATTTACGTCTTGTTTCGATGGTTGCTCAGCAGCTGCGAGTTTGGAACTCAGCGACATGCAGCGAGCGGTCGATTTAGAGATCGTGGAGAGTGTACGGAGCATTTCTGTAAAATTGTAGAGGTATTTGTAGTTTTTAGTGAGATTAACAGGTAGAAAGTACAATTATTGAAGATTAAACTGTGAAAACTCTGTTGAAAACGTTTTAAACTCTTGGGAAAATTAGGGAAAACTTTTATAAATGGGCGGAGTCAGACAGGAGCGGGTTTGCAAGCCTGGCACGCAATTTCGCAAGTCCGCCGCACGCTTTTTAAGTCGTTGTCGACTCCATTATTTTTCATGCCGCGATTCAGGATAAGTTCCGGTTAAAAGTTCTCAAAGCTTCTCCTGTTGATTCCTATGAAATGTCTTATATTCTGAACTGTAAATAGAACTGCCTTCTGTTACTTATCAAATTTGCATCTAAAACTAATCAGAGGTGAAGCTCTATTTAAACCAAGAAAACCAGGTTTCAATACTTCTTAACTCTACTATCTCTTATCACTTAAAGTTTTTTTAAATCATGAAACGTGATTCATCCAACGTGGCAAAATCCATCAGCCATCGTCATTTGTTCGTCAGCTGTCGCGTCCCGTCGGTCTTTGTGATTCTATTACTCTCAATTCCGTTGTAATTCCACACTAATTAGAGATTAAATCATGTCAATTAACTCATTTTAACTCCCAAAATAGTGGTTTCGCTATCTTTGAACCAGTTTCGGTTTTTTTTTTTCTAAAAATGACCTCTTCCCAAAACAGGTAGGTCAAGTACAGTCGCGAGTCTGTGTCTCGTCCGTCCGCGCGCACTCTTCCGTCCCTTCACGACGTCGGCGTCGATCAGTGGCAACTCGTCCCTTCTTCCTTCCCTCTTTCGTCTTCTCGTTTTTTTTTCACCGCATACCGAAGAAGGCTGTCTCCTCTCACATGGCCTGCAGCCGATTCGTTTTACGAGCATTGTCGCAGGCAAACAACGTCTTCTATCTGCGGAAACCTCCCGATGCGTTCTTTTTCCCTTCCTGAACCCTTCCAGAAACACGTCTTTGCGCTCTTTACTGTCGCTCTGATGCTCAAACACCAATTTGTGCAACCATGTGTTTACTCACACTTTCTGATCTTTTACTGTTACTTGTTCTCTGAAGATTTCTTTTCCATTTCTTTCTAATATCACTTTTGCAGACAGTACCGATTTCTTTTTCTTATTGGAAAGCACAAAACTCAAATCGGAACTGTATCTAGGTGTCAATAGGTGCGTGTTTTGACCTTCACCGCTTTAATTCCACGCCAAACATTTTTAGCTGTGGAAATGGTTGGCGGCGGTCGAACCGGCGTGCATCTTCTGCTTGGATTCGTGATTGGCGCCGCTCTCGCGCTCTTCTTCTTCTCCACAACACCGAGCACCGATCTGGCCAGCTCATTGGCTGCGTTTACATCATGTCCATCTCAAAACAAAGAGCACAGTGTACTCGAACCGTCGGCTCTTGAAAAGGGACGAGTGTACAAAGACGTATCTGAGCACTGGATTGTGAGTTCACAAAGAAGAACAATTATGAACTTAATTTGCTTTCCAGGTTCACCAGGATGAAATGCCGACACCTCCAGCCAATCAAGACGCTACTCCGAAGGTAAGACTCTGATCTTTATTTGGTTTCTCATAGTTGAAGTTCTCACAGGTGACCCGAACCCGCTTCGCTGCCACTGAACTCGGCACCCGGGAGCGGATCATGGCCGCGGTGATGGCCGAGTCGGCACTGGCGCTCTCGATCAATGCGACTCTCGGAAGACACGTTCCACGAGTACACCTCTTCGCCGACTCCTCTCGCATTGACAACGATTTGGCTCAGCTCACAAACCTGAGTCCGTACAAGTTAGTGAACTCGTCCGATTCCATTATAAAGCATGAAACTCAGATTAAATGGCCAAAAAACACACTCGATGGTTCTTGGGCTTCTCTTCAATATGGTAAGTACTTGTTTGGAAAACTTTTGAAACTTAAAAAATGTAAGCAGTCGGTCGTGTTATAAACACAATTCCAGGATCATTTGAGAAAATATTGCAATATCTGAGTTTCTGTAAGTTCAACCGGTGTCGTAGTCCTGTCGTTTTGTCTATTTCGGTACAATTCTTCTCCCATCTGAAGATCTTCCTTACCTCTATTTGACTTCACGAAACTCGAAATCAAATAACTGAAGGTTCAATTTCAGACAGTTCATGAGAATTATGACTGGTTCCTGCTCGCCAAAGACACCACCTACATCAACCCGTTCGTTTTGCTCAGAATGGTTGACACGGTAGGAATCGAATTTAAAACAATATGCAATGATCATGTGTTCAGATGAACTGGAATGAGCCCGTCGTGATGGGTGAAGCTGCCGAAGACGGCAGTGGACGGTGTCGACTGGATACGGGTGTGCTGCTCAGCAATCCGGCCATGCAGATTCTGATGCAGCAGCGAAATGTTTGTAACGTCCTCGCTGCTGGTCCTGACGACGATCAGTTGGCATTCGAGAAATGTATTCAAGCAGCCACGAACCTGACATGCAAAACACTCCATCAAGGAGTCCGTTACGAGGTGTGGCGTGGTGCCGAGAGAGCAGATTCCCCGGCCGCGCATGATTCGATCGATGACTGGAAGCACTCCAAGGCTTTCAATAGAGCTCTGGCTGTCCCACGACTTTTGTCCGATGCCGACGCTTCGGCTCTTCACGACTACTTCGTTCGTGTCGAAATGCAAAGAGCAGACCGAGAAATAAGCAAAATGGAAGCCGAGTTGTCACGACTCGCAGAGGATGAGGCTCGAGAGACCGGAGAAGCGATCAGCTGGCCACCTGCCCTTCCGCCATACGCAAAGCCGCCAAATCGTTATCAAGTTCCCACTTGGGAGTACTTCACGATGACCGAGATTTTCCGAAGTGAGCCGAATCAGAACGTGCGAAGACTTGAAGGAAAAGACTTTGACGATGTGGCCGAGGTTGTCGTTGCCGCCAGGCAACAAGTGGAATCGGAAGAGCCGGAGCTAGAGTTCGTTCAGCTCAGAAACGGATATCGGGTGTTTGATCCGCGTCGCGGAATGGACTACATGATTGACTTGACGTATCGCAAAACCGTAAACGAAATGTCCGAGATGGAAAACCAAATTGATGGAGACGGAGAGGTCAGTTAGCACAAAGGTTTCATCTTTTCTCATGTTTATATTCCAGGCGGTTCACGAGGAGAGTCTCAAGGAAATTGCAGTGGAGAGAAGAGTGCACGTTAGTCGAATGATCGCAAGTACACAGCTGATGAACCAGGCGCCATATGTGAAGGAGGACACAGATGTGACCGTCGTCATCCCAGTCGCCAACGAAAATGAGGTTTGCTATTGAGCGCTATGAATGAGGGACTGAACGATTGTTTCAGGTACTGCCAGCCAGAAAACTTCTGGCACGACAAGCTCGTCTCTGCCTGTCACAAACAGAAGAGACCCGCAAGACACGGATGGTCGTAGCCGTGTTCCCAGTCATCGACTCCCGTTCGATCACCGCTATCAGCAACGACATGGAGGAGCTGAAGCGCCGGTGCAAGAGGTCTTTGTTGGAAACTGACGTCTTGTCAGTCAGGCCTGCCGCCAGTACTGCAGGACAGGGAACAGTTGCTGCTGCAGCTCTCGACGATGCTGTGGATAGATACGGAGCTAATACAATCTATCTACTTCTTTCTCCACATGCCGACGTCCAGAAGGAGTTCTTCGATCGTGCCCGAATCAACACCATCAAGCACTATCAGGTGTTCTTCCCAGTTCCGTTCGTCGAGTACCATCCGACTATCTCCGGAATGGAAATGACCGAAAAAGAAGAAAAGGAGACACCGACTTCACAAGCACGCGAAGCCGCTCTGTCCAGACTACGAGATGGCGTCGAACCGAAACGGAAACGGGCACTCATAGTGCAGAAAGATCATGGAAGATTCGATTCTCAAGACTTCTCGTGCTTTGCTGTCTACGGCGTTGATTACGCAACGGCCAGAGCGAAGTTGGGTCAAAACGAGCGTCGTAATGACCTAATTGCTGCATTCTTGGGTCAAGACTCCATTCACGTGCTAAGGGCTGTTGAACCGACCCTCAGAATACGGTAATTTGAGTTTTCTACCATCACAAGTACATTTGTTTTGCAGATACCACAAACGTCACTGTGACATGGAAAGTGTCGACACCGACGACATCGCTCGCTGTCTCGAGAGCAAGAAGGAGAACGTGGCCGCGAAGGATCAACTTGCGAAACTTTTGTTCCACGAGAAATAGGTTCCCACCACGACTCATTCGTACTTCCCATGATATTTCTGCAAATACGGTTCCCCATCCCATCTTCCCCCATCGCATAATGCTGCTTTTTTCACTTTTCAACAATAACCTTTCGATGTTACTTCTCTTCGTGTGAATATTGAAATCCCGGCGCTTCTCCGTAGCCCGCTTGCCAAACCGATGCTTTACGGCCGAACAAATCGATTTTTCCTCTCGTTAATGTGTTTTTTTTCATCATTTTATTTGTCAAATTGTGCCACACACCCTTTACTAACTACAGTACCTACTATCTCCTCTTCCTATTTTTCTTCTTTCAATTTAATTTATTTCTGATTGCATTTGCTTTCTTGCATGTTTTTCCGCATGAGTTCAAATAAAAATTTCGTCTTGATCAAGCTTAAAAAGTTTCACAAAAACATCAATTCGCTACGAGACCCATCGCACCGATAGCGCTATGCGCCTTGAAGAAAGGACTACGGTAGCTGCTTCAATTACTTTTCAATTTTAGTTTTTTTTCAATTGTTTTCTTTTTCAGTTTTTTTTTCTCGCGTATTCCAAGTTCGTTTGCACTTGAAAAAAGACTATCTAACGGTGCGCTGATAAGCAGAGTCACTGAGACACGTCCCCTACTGATATCGACCTGCTGTTTGTTTGTTTTCCGCTTCTTCCCTCTCTGAAAAGTGTGAATTTATCGAATACTTTGTTTCTATAACACCGTTTTGTTTTGATTCGCAAACGTTTCCTCAGCGCACGCGCTCGTCTTTTGTTGCCGAAACACTTCTCAACTTCGAAATTGCCGAAAGAGTCAGCTGACTTCGCGCGCAGCTTCCAATCAGATTCTGGAATATCCTTTACCGTAACCAGTTGTTCGCAATCAAAAGTAGTACGTCACTCAGGTTGAACGTCTCCTTATCGACATGTCAACTTTCTGCAGTAATTTAGAGCTTTCGTCTTTTTGCTTCACTCAAAATTTTACATTTTTTCTTGAAGTATTCTGCCACCTTGTCCAGTATTTTTACAAAAATGCTCCCAATTTCGAAATTGTTAAAATTTACGTTGCCACGCCCAACCATCCCTTCGATCGGATACCGTACCCCTTGTTTACATGGCGGCCACTCGTTCCCATGACTCGGTCAAAACGAAACGAACCACCTGGCACATATGCAGAGAGACCGAGGAGGGGGCAACTTCAAAAGAGAACTGTTTGTTTCCATCCCGTCTGTTTTCGTGCTGAGAATCCTCCAAAGAATCTGAAAGTGAAGAATTTCTGATTTTTTCCATCTTATCGGCATAACGTCCGTTATCTCCAATCTGTCTAGACATCCTCAAAGTGCATTGATTATTGACTCTCTGAAGAACGGGGTCTGCAAGTTTCGAATGACAGCGGTCTGATATCATGTGTGAGAAATTCGGGTCTTCGGAGACACGGACGGTCCCCTTTCTCTCTCGCTCTCATTCATCTCAGTTTTTGTGTGGGACACTCGCGCACCAGATGTTGCGTGTCACAAGAGTGCCAGCGAACATTCAATGCACTAATAGTTTGCAGTCCACAGCTTCCTCCATCTGCATACACGTTCAGCACTGTCATATCAAAATCCGACTTTTGGAAAAACAAAAAACGATGGCCCAATGAAGGGAGTGTTTTCACCCACCACAACCCCTTGACGTATCAAAAATTTTTGCTCGTTCACATTAGTGTGCATCCTCGTGAGGGACTTTCTAAAATGCCAAGTTTTATGTCGTTGGCATATGCTAAAAAGATCAACAAAGTACAACATCGATTTAACCTTGAGATACCATAAGCTGTCTATTTACCACTTCTCCCCACACCTCGCAGCCCCGCCCTCATCATGTGCAGAGGGCGGACGCATCGCCCGTCGACCCGGTGTGCCGGCCCCGCCCCTCGCTTCCCCGATCAGAACATCCAAAACGATCGTGTCTCCGCTCCCCGCGGCTCATAAAAAGGGTGCCCAACAGCCATCCGACACTGCTTTCCGTCCTCTTCTATGTGCATTCGCGTGCGTCTGCGTCCTCTTCTCCTTCTTCTTTTCGTTCGTATTGTTCAAAGACCATACCAGTGCCCCGGACATTTTTTCTCCTTCCCTTCAAACGGAAATTGCACTTTGTCTCTTTCCCGCCTTCGAGATTTCGAAAAATCCATTCCGCCGCCCACATGATCAAACCGTCGGATGACGTTTGTGCTCAGCCCTCATATCGTCCGCCGCCCGCGTGATTTCTTCTTTCTGCTCGAGGCGAATATACAGGAAAACATGCCAATTCCATCTGTTCATTGTCCAGAAAAAAACACATTTTTGTTATTCGCAAGTGTTTCGTTTCAGCAATGGCGTCGAAAGAGAACGTCGACAATCGTTTCGAAATGGCCATCAACCTGGCAGCTGCCGGTCATTTGAAAATCGGAGGATTCGCGATCAAAGAGTCCATCGGAAAAGGAGCGTTCGGAGCTGTCAAGAGTCAGTTGAAGAATTCCCAGCGATTACCATATGACATCTTACAGAAGGAACCCACTTGCAAACTGGCTATAACGTTGCCATCAAGATTCTGAATCGTTCAAAAATGAAGACACTGGGCCTTGTTCTGAAGACTCGCAACGAGATCGACAACCTTCAGAAGCTGACCCACCCTCACATCACTCGTCTCTTCCGCGTTATCAGCACCCCGTCTGATATCTTCCTTATCATGGAACTCGTCTCAGGAGGCGAACTCTTCAGCCACATCACCAAAAACGGAAGTCTCCCCGTCAAAGAGAGTCGTCGTTACTTCCAGCAGATCATCTCCGGCATCAGCTACTGCCACAAGCACATGATCGTCCACAGAGACTTGGTGGGCTCATTGAGCTCATTAGTACCCAGTTGGCTTGCCGTCGAGCCTAACTCCCTCGAGTCAACCCGTTGATTGTTTTTTCAGAAACCAGAAAATCTGCTCCTCGACCAATACAAAAACATAAAAATCGCGGATTTCGGTCTCTCGAACTACATGACCGACGGCGACTTCCTGTCGACGTGCTGCGGATCACCGAACTACGCGGCCCCGGAACTCATCACGAACAGTCTCTACGTCGGTCCAGAAGTCGATCTCTGGTCGTGCGGAGTCATACTCTACGCCATGCTCACTGGAACTCTGCCGTTCGACGATCAGCACGTTCCGACCCTGTTTCACAAGATCAAGAGTAGGAACATGCCATTTTCACAGTAAGAAAGCTATTTGCAGACGGCATATTCCAATTCCCGTACGGGATGGAGAAGCAAGCAGCAGATCTCATTACGCAAATGCTCAAAGTCGATGTTATTCACAGAGCCTCCGTTGACAAGATTGTGTAGGCTTACCCTGTTCCGTTCCATGCGTCTTCCTTCATTTCAGCAGCCACAGCTGGTTCCGTGTCGACCTGCCGTTCTATCTGTTCCCGGACAATCAGAACGAGTCGTCGATCGTCGATATCGACGCGGTTCAGAGTGTGGCTTCTGTGAGTGAATACTTTGAGGAACTTGAAATCAGATAAATTTCCAGAAGTACGAGTGCAAGGAAGAGGATGTGACAGCAGCATTGCTGGCCGACGACTACCACCAGCTCACAATTGCGTATCGTCTAGAAGTGAACGACAAAAGACTCGGGGACGAGAATTCGAAGAAGGCAAAGGACGACTTCTGGGAGATCGGGAAGAACCTCAAGTTGGGAAATATGGTTTCACCCAGCAAAGGTAGTGGACCTCAGTTGAAAACACTAAATATGAATATGTTGCAGTGAGCGTTGGACGCAAGATTCTGGAACATCTCCAGAAGGATCAGAAGAGGATGACCTGGAATCTTGGAATCCGTGCGTGTTCCGACCCAGTCGACACTATGAATCACGTATACAAGTGCCTGAAGAAGATCGATATGGAGTGGAAGATCCTCAGCATGTTCCACATAATAGTTCGCATGAAACCGACTCCGGCCAACCCCGATCCAGCCAAGGTCGCCCTGCAGATGTTTGCTCTCAGAGGACCGATAACTGGACATCTTCTCGACTTGAAAGCGGTAACCGAGGATGAAGAAGGTGAGTGATAAGGGAGATCTATCGACATGAGTAACCGTTTCAGCGAGCCCACCGAGTCGCTGCCGCTCCCGAGCTGCTTCCATGTGCAACTTCAGAGTCACTCCGAAAAATGACATGAACGGAAATGCCACGAAAGCCACGCTCACATCTCCGTTGTCTCCGCTGTCTCCTTGTAAGTGGATTTGATGCTGATCCTACACGGTTTGAAGTTTCAGCAATCGTCATCCCCAAAGTCCGCATTGATGACAACGACGCATCACTGAATTCATTCAACAGCAGCATCTACCAAGGCGACAACGAGGTATCTCTTTTTGTTCATCTAATCGGATCCGAATTCCTGTTTCAGAACTCAATGGACAGTCTCGACGAGCTATCAACGTTGTCACTCGAGGAACCGGTCGTCCGCTCGCAGACCATGGAGTTCTTCTCGACCTGCTACACCATCATGAGTGCTCTTCTCGCATAAGTGCTATCTGTATCATGATATGTATTCCTCAACCCTTCACTTCTCGTATCGCATGTATTTATTTTTGTTCTGGGAGAAAGATCGCCACGATCCGATTCAATCAATCAACTTTATTCGAATGTAGTTTGCCTGGTATTATTAAAATAAGCACTTATGAAATAGAAGAAATCGGACGAGGAGTAGGTGACATGGTGAAGAGAACTCTGTCGAGCCACTGAAAACAACAATTGTGATGAGGGGGATCAGTGATAAGAAACGAACCATCAGTGGGGCATGCAGATGGATCTCGATCCAGCAAGGAGTCGACGTGACATCCTGTCTCTGGTATTCGGCTCCCCAGCCCTTCACGAACGACATCCGGATGAACGTCATCTTCTGAAGATCGAACGAAGCGTCGAAACCACGGCGACTGCAGTCTTCAAGAAGCTGAAAGAACTGCTTCATTTAGGGAAAAAAGAAGTTCTGGACTACTGACAGTTCTGAAAATCTCCATATCGAAGATCTTCAGCGAGCATTTGTTCGCGATCTTGACTACGGTAGTCGGATGGAATCCGTTGATGTAGTTGCAGTTGCGGGACTGTACGAAGATGGCCGAGTCGCTTTCGCATTGCGCGAACAGGGCTCCGTTGCTCCGCACGTACGTCAGTTTCACTCCTGAACATCTTCTATAAACTACCAACTGAATGTCTCATTCACCATTTCCAATGTGTCTTCTCGTGTTCTCAATCGTCGCGTTCCTGTTGACATTCGAGAACAATCCGAGGCTTATCTTGCTGCCGTTGATGCATGGATCAGTGAATCCGTCGATAGTGATAGTCGAGGAAGATACTTTCACTTGTTCTCCGACCCTCGTATTCAGCTCATAATAGCTGATCGTCGCCCAGAACTGCTCGTCCCAACCTTTATCGAATGGTACCAGACATGTGGGTACCCCGGGAGGAATATCGAACTTCTGGGAAGTGTCCATCTCCTCCACTCCATTCTGATTATATTGATGGAACTGATTGGCGCTGAAACAAGCCGGATTACTGTGCTTTTCGGATTGGCCGAACTCCAAAGCACTACTGGCCTAGCAGCGGCGCCTCGGTTTTCCTCGGCCGCGGCACTACGAAGCTCCGTTTTTACGGGCGCGCTGGTTTTATCATTTTATTTATTTTCTTATCACCTAATTTTACATCATTCCTAAAGAAGCTAAAATAAAAATTCTGAATCTCATTGACGTTTGGAAATTACAGACAATATGTCAACAAGCACCGGTATAAGCGACCAAACCAAGAAAGTAATAGTCGGGGTGGCAGCAGCAGCGACAGTAGCCGGAGTCGGCTATTATGCCTACAAGTCTCTCAACTCCGGGGGAGCTCAGAGTGTGAGTTCATCTGTTTAAAATTTCAAATATAAAAAGTAATTTTCCAGCTGGACCAACAATTAGAAGAAATTAAGAGTTTCGGAAACTTGAAGTTCAAGGAGAAGAACTATGAGCAAGCCATCATCGAGTTCACGAAGGGAATCGAGAAGGCTGGATTCGACACGCAAAACCACATCGTTGCGATGCTTTACCAAAATCGTGCCGCGTGCCGTGAGAAGGTTGGCCAGAGTTCCGTGGAAATCCTCAAAGACTGCTTGGCTGCGTTGCGAGTGGACAAGAAGTACGCGAAGGCCTACTTGAGAGCCGCCAAAGCTCTTCACGATCTTGGAAAGAAGCAGGATGCGCTCGCATGTAAGTTTCTCATCTTTCTGTTCAATTTCACAACCTAATTCAAGACCTCATGGCTGCTTTCACCTTGGATTCCAACCTCAACAAAGCCAACTTTGAATTCTTTGGGAAGCTGCTAGCTATTGAACCGGTAAGAGAGTTTTCTCAATAATTATGATGCATTCCGATATTTCAGAGTGATTGCCACATTGAGAAACCACCAGGTATTGAGGATCTGCAGCCCCAACCACTGGCTCTGTTCCGCATCCAACAGTGGTGTGACACCTGGGACGTTCTCGATTTGTTCAAAACTGATCTGACCAAGTTCACAGTTCAAGATGAGAGCAACAACGGGCAAACGTGAGTTTTTTGAACAAGACAGAAGTCGAAAAATCCAGTTCTCAGGAGTTACGCCGCCGCTTTGGACAAGTTCAGAAAGGGTGAATACGAACATATTCCCAATTTGCTCAACGAAGACGTCGACTACGCCCCAGCCATGATCCTTCGAGCGAAGTTCCTCAGCTACGGAGTGGATGTCAATGAAGGAACCAGATACCTTCAAAGAGTTCACCCAACACTCTTGATTGCGATTGAAAACGAAGAGAATCCGGAAAGAAAACGGTTGCTCCAGGAGGCTTTGGACATTCTCCAGATCGAATTGATGTACACGATGGTCGATGTAGAGCGGTTTGTTTTAAAGGCGGCTTGGAAATTTTGAAAAAAATAATTCAGTTTCATTAGTACCATCCCAGAAACCGACAAGGAACGACTCTTCAAGATCAACTCGTTTGCAGGAGTCTATGTGGTACGTTTTCTGTGCACTTTCTCTTAATCATTCTGAATTTCAGTACAACGGATGCGTCCTGGACACTGCTGCGTCGACTCACGAACAACAGATGATGGCTGACACGGTTTGAACGTTTCATAAGATCTTTCTAAGCAACATGTTCAGAATAACGCCTCTAAACTTCTTGGAGAAGCTGCGAAAAACGGAGAACTGACTCCTCACGTCAAAATGATTCGCACGTTCCTGAAGTTGTGCACTTCTGAGGATTACGGAGATGTTCACCGACAGATTCGTGAAATGGAGGAGATAACAGAAAGCAGATCAACTCATTTCAACCTGGTACTCATGGCGAAGGTCTACATGATGACCAACAATCAGGAGAGTTCGACCAAGTTATTGAATGAAGCTGCAAAGATCAAGACAAGATACCTCGTGCCGAGCAGACACCTGCAATCTGCGTGAGTTATCCCCTTAGAAGTAATTCGACGTTCGAATTGTTTCAGAGATCTGCACGTCCACAAGGGTGAAGCTGAACGTCTCCAACTCACGACGGAGTGCGCCAACGCCGCCATCAAGGAAGATCCGTTCAACTTTTCCGCCCATGTGCTCCACCTTCTTGGCACAAACGGTCCAGAGCCAATGATCAAGAGGTCTATTTATATTTTTGAAAAAGTATCTCATCCGGATGAACTTGCAGAGAAAACTACGAGCAAGCCATGGTTTCGATCGAGAAGGCTGCCCTGTTCGCACCCCCACGAGAGCTTCTGATGCTTAAGAAAATGATCCCGCTCATCAATGCGAAGAAACGCGCCGCCGAGCTGCTTGACATGTACTGATCCGTCCCATCTCATCTAGGTCCTAGGTCGCTTATCCCTGTTTTGTTCCTGTTCGAACGGGTTTCGGACAAAACGCACCGCCCGTTTCCGCCACTTATCCCGTCACCTTTCCCCTCATCCCGATTTCTGTGTTCTTAATTGATCCAATAAATATTTCTTGTAACATGACTATCGTCCCGTCCCACTCACGTAAAATTGACGTTCGCCATATTGACATTCTGTGGCATCTTTGAGCCGCTCATCTCCATCATCTGAAATTTGGCAAGCGTCGGAGGCGCATCCTGAGGTGGCTTCTCCGAGTAGCGGGGCACGAGAACAGGTGGCAGAACACCGGCTGCGTGGACTCTTTTGTAGTGATAAGGGTTGATGCAGATGTCCTTTTGGCCCGATTCGTAGCAGAATCGGCAGTCTTCCATGGCCTTGAGTTCGTGGTGCGATTGCAGATCTGGCCATCGGTACACACGGCAGTAGATCACGTGAGGGAGAGCCTGTCAGAAATAGGAATATTGTTTTATTCCAGTGGACGGCTGAGATTTCACATAATTAACAAACACTAAAATTTCGAAAAGCAAATGACCGACGATTTTTTGAACTTCAACCTGACATAGATCATTCAACGTTGGCTAGCAACCGTTTCTTCGGAGTCATTATTCCCCAGCATATTCTTTCCGTAAGCTATATGCTATATACATATGCTGTGAACCGTCTTCGTAAAACATAAACAAATCGAGCCCGTCGTTTAGTTTAAAAATTCTATACCTTTCGATGCGAAATTTGGAGTCGTCCATCCAAAGACCGCGGAATCGTCACACATTCGGTTTTTTGACGGCCTTGGCACTGAAAATCGTGATTTTTTAAACCGTAGTTTTTGCTTTTGTCTCTAATCGATTTGTTATTGACGGTCATTTCGACCTATTTTTCGTAGACTAGACAGTACGTGAACGTGAACTTTGAAGAGGCATACGTGTATCTAACTGTGTGCGCCCTAACGGACTCTGACCAGTTCCTACACTTTTTTCGTTTTCTTTCCGTTCAAAACACACCCTTAGCGCGAATTCCAAGTTTTCGAGAGCCTGTTTGTTGTGCTTTATCAGCTTCTTCATCAGGTTGTCGATAGCCTTCTTCGCCCAGTTCTCATCCTCGTCTCCTGAAATTTATCCCGTTTTCGATCGTTCACCTTCCGATTCTTCTGTTATAGATGACGCCCCAGATATCCCCAGATATGCCTGTTTCTAGTGCCCTATTGAACATACCTTGCTTCCACTTCAATCTCTCCGTGATCTTCTTTATTCCGTCAAAGTTGATCTGCAGCATCGGAGACTATGTAACGAATGTTTCAAGAGACTCACCATTCTAATCGAGCGGACCTCTCAGCAGATTCCAATTTCGAAAATAACCTGTAAAATGCGCATCAACTCCCCTCGTCCACAGTCTCTCTAATTTGCTGTCTGCCTCCTTACCTATCTCTTTTTCTTAGCTTCTCCCCTCCATCATCGATCATGTAACTGTCTGGTCACCCCAGTCTCCTCTGCGTCTCTTCTATGCCACATGATCTCTCTTCCGACAGTCAACTTGGGCCCGTTATCGGTCGTTTATTAGCAGACGAAATAGTGCTGGCGCCAGTAGAGACTCAGACGATACCGGAGTGAGAGTGTGTGAACAGACGCAAGGTGCCGACAGGCCGGAGCCGTCGAATTGCCGCAAGAATTCCACGTGTGGGGTCGTGATGGTCACTTGGATTTCGGGGGGCACCAGATGGGGAACGGATGGAACGAACAACCGGTTTTCAGCAAAAGAGAGACTACTTTGCCGCGCGGACGGTCTTTTGAACCGAATCGTTAGTCTCTGTTGAAAATATTAGTTTTCTGTGATTGTGTATTTTTCAAGTTGACTGGAACTGATCTAAAAACTTTTTGTGTTCAGTTCTGGGTCTATTCGACAATCCGCTGAAAAGAGAACACACGCTTTGACAACCGACTCCTCTCATCACCGATGATCTGGAAACTTGACATATTCACATGTGTTATGAGCCTTATCTTCCGAGACAAACATCATTTTCCTTCTTTCCGAAGGACACACCCTCTCGTACTTGCTATCACTTTTCATGTTATCATACCGTTCTTCTCTACTCGGAGTACGCTATTACTCATCATTTTCTTTCTGCAGACATGAAATTTCAAAATGTACATATAGCCCACGAAGACGAGGATAAGGTCTCACTTCTACCACTGAACAAGGATGATCTCAAGAAGCAAGAAGGTAATATTGAAACTCAAGTTTTCTAAACATCATGTAAGTTTTGAGATACGTCGACTCGTCCAAGTTTTGTATTCAAATGCTACGTCATCGCCAGTATGACTTTCATCTGGACAGCCTACACCTTAACGATCAAGTACACTAGGAGCACTGTGGACCCAGATATGGTTAGTTTCCTCAGAAAATTCAGAAAATAACATGCGACATTCAGATGTACTCATCGACATCTGTCGTCTTCTGTGCTGAACTTCTGAAGCTGATTATCACATTCGTCATGTTCTACACAGAGTGCGACTACGACAACGGAAAGTTCTCTGAGCAGATCAACCGGTACTACCTGAATGCTCCTCGAGAACTCGCGAAGATGAGTGTTCCGTCGTTTGCCTACGCCCTTCAGAACAATCTGGACTTTGTCGGACTCTCCAACTTGGATGCCGGTGTTTATCAGGCAAGTATTTTCTGATAAGATATCATCTAAAGTCTCAGGTTTTAAGGTTACGACTCAACTGAAAGTGGTGTCAACGGCCCTGTTCATGATGCTGTTCCTCGGCCGGAAGTTTTCGGTTCGTCGCTGGATGGCCATCACTCTTCTGATGTTCGGTGTCGCATTCGTGCAAATGAACAATACTCCAGCTTCTGAAGCCAATACGAAGCGAGAGTCGGCTGAGAACTACATCGTCGGACTGTCTGCAGTGCTGGCCACGTGTGTCACTGCTGGATTCGCCGGAGTTTACTTCGAGAAGATGTTGAAAGACGGAGGAAGCACGCCGTTCTGGATCAGGAACATGCAGATGTACAGTTGTGGAGTTGTGAGTTATTCAGAGGTAGAAATACTGTAAAATCGCTTCATCCCATTTCCAGATCAGTGCCTCCATCGCGTGCCTCACAGACTTCGGAAGGATTTCCGAGAAGGGATTCTTCTTCGGATACACTGAAAAGGTGTGGGCCATCGTGGCACTGTTGGGAGTCGGTGGACTGTACATCTCACTGGTGATGCGCTACCTCGACAATCTGTACAAGTCGATGGCATCGGCCGTCTCAATCATCCTCGTCGTCGTGCTCTCCATGCTCATCTTCCCCGACGTCTTCGTCGGCATGTATTTTGTTCTCGGCACCATCTGTGTCGTTCTTGCCGTTCTCATGTACAATTCCGTCAACGAATAATTTCCGATTCCCCGCCTACTCATCCCGATCGGGTCCTGCTTCATTGTGTTTTAACGTATAGCTTTAAGCCGAATCCGGGCTTTATTGCCTCCTCGAATGGGTTTTTTATTATTGCATTTCCTGTGAAAAACGACTTGTAGCCTTCTCTTCCCTTCCTCTTCCTTAATAAATTTGTTCAGTCAACAGCACTCGTCCATTGTGTGAGTTTCGTGGAGCAGAAGGCAGCGGCTTCCGAGAAAACACGCCTCTTCTGTTCCGGTCGCCTTGTTTCAGTGTAGCAGAGCAGCCATTAGGTCCTCCTGCTCAGGTGGCTCGTAAACCGGCACTTGCTTCCCCGAGGGACTCGCGTGCTTCGGATCTGCCGCAATTTGCTTCAGTAGTTTGACAAGTGTGTGTTTGACAGGAAAACGGACGGACATGCATGTGGGCGATGTTTAATTAGATGGAATTCAGAAGAGACGACGACGGACTGACTGGCGGCGACGAGAGAAAGAGTCCCGAAAGTTTTCCGTCGCCTTTTTTCTCTTTCTATCCGTCGAGCGCCTGGAGCCGACGACGTCGTCAACTTCAGAATACACTTTATGATTTGGTCTGTTGGATTAGTGCTAATCTATTTCTCTTTTCCGATTAGTCAGGAAGATTTTGGAAAACGATTCCAAAATGTACCATTTTCTTCCCGTATACTGTTTTTTAGTTTCACCATCAGAAAAATGGAAGATTTCTCATTGTCGAATTCTCTCTACCAAAGTGACGATGAGCGGGATGGAGAACTTTTGTTAGGAAAGTGCATTACTAACATGGTAACACTTCCATTCACTACGATTTGAGACACAACTCTAAAGAGCTTCTTTCTTCAATCAGAAGTCACGAGTTCCCGTCCAAACTTCAATAGAGCATGTTTGGTTTTCATCAGTTCTCTCTCGGAGCTACAGTAATCCTGATCTTGCGAACCCAGCTCGGGAACATTCTGGTTTTCACGAGGGCCCATTGGCAGTTATCTTCGGCACTTAATGTGTGTTCCCAGTGTTCGTTGTTTGAGAATCCTCCCCCATCCGTCTTCGTTTCGTCCCCTAATCCCAGGGACCCTTCATTTCATTTTCCCATTTTTCTCCGCTAATCTCTGAAGGTAAGAAAAAGAGAAGAGCGGCTCTTTCTCTCCATTTTCGTTTATCAGATTCTCCATTCCGTTCTTTTTCTTCTCGTCCTTCTCATCCGGAGAATGAAATCCAATTTGTTTCGCCGCGCTTCTTCGTCGTTTCGTCATCGAACATCTTTTGATGCGAAACGAAAGAAAAAACGGCTTTTACGTGTGAGAGCTTGTTCCGAAAAAGGTGCAGGAGAGAATAAAAAATGAATAAAAGAGGGAGACGAAGTGCGGAAATTCTATTGAATCGAAGCGAAACGAAGCAACTCGCGACTTCAAAATCTCGACCGAGATCTCTTTTCTTTTCTTCTTTGCTCAACAGTGAAAATGTCCTGAAACAATTATCTCTTATTGAAAATAGACAACGAACATTTTGAAAGGAACCTGATAGCAGAAGTTTTGCACCTAGGCATTTGTGCAATTAGACTTTTGGACCCTATATCTAGTAATCAGGATGTAGAACCAGAATCTCATCCCAACATCAGAATTCTGTATTCTAGATTCCAGAATGAATCCAGAATTGCTGAGTATTTGTGACTTCGCCGAGTAGAAGTTGTCATCTTCTGAAAGAAGTAGAGAGAAAGTCGGCGTGAAAATAAGATAAGAGGACTCGACGTGATTGAATTACGGAGAGACTCGTCGCGACGAGTAGCGGACCCTTCGTTTCGTCCCGCCCATCCCTCACTACATTTACATGCTCCGATGACTGAAGTTACTGTTTGCAGCATGATGCTCATCGCGTTTCTCGCGTTGATCCCCGGTGTGGAGACGAAGGAAAGTCCCGTGAAGTGTGAGTATTCTGATGAGAAGAAGGTCAGCGAATGTCTCCAGGTACGTTGCGGGATCAATGTGGAAGGTGGGAGAGAGAGGTTTTGTTAGAGAGCAGTTGCATATCAGTAACAGAATTGTGCAAAAATGTGCTCAAAAGAAATCCAATCTCTAATTTGGATTCCCAAAACTTTGAAATCTTCGACTGTGTTTCAGCCGATGCTCGACTACGCCACCAAACTCCAAGCCGAGACAGGTGCCATGCAATTTCCGCTCCAAGGAGGTCACGTCTTCAATCAACTCTGCTCCATCTACACTGATTTCAAAGTATCACAATCCTCAACTCTTTCACCTCAAAATACGTTTTCTCTAGGAATGTGTCTCACCAGTCCGTTGCGATTCCCTGTCCATTGACGCCGTCCACGCCTCCTACAGTTACATGTGTGGCTCTGGTCAGCCGTTGTTCCAGAAACACGCCGGATGCTTTGCAGAGGTTCTGAGTGCCTCTACACCTACAGTAACCCAATCTAATTTAGGTCGAGGCTCAGAAGGAGTACATCAGTTGCAAGATCGCTGCAACACAAGCCATCTCAGAAGCGCAAGGAGCAAAAGTGAGGAGGGGAAAAGAACGAAAGAGAATCAAATCTCATTTCAGGGAGCATCCACGGAGGCGTATTTGACGGAAATGTGTCGAGCGATGGACGGATACTTGAGATGTTCTCATCCGATTATCCTGGCCAAGTGCGGTTCCGATGCATGGACCCTCGTGTCTACTGTAGGCTTCGAAGCATTCCTCCCATCATCGTTTTCTCATTTTCAGGTGACAAGAGACAGTCTCGGAGTGACAATGCCCAACTGCGACATGCATTCCGCTCTCTTCTAAAGTGTTATTCGATATGCACGAGTAGTTCCAAGTTAGATCTCGAGATCTCCGTCTCTTCTCAACATCTCTTACTGGTCTTACACTTTTTCTCTTGTTTGCTACACTTTTTAATTAATAAAATGTGTGTTTTTGAGTCAAAGTTTCAATAAATAAATAATACGGCTTGAATTGCCTTCATTGTATTCTGATATTTTCCTGGAGAACTTGCGAAACTTGCACTCGGAAAATTCTGAATTTAAACTTCCGCCGCTGCACTGAGAGTGCGCCTCGCGCTGGCCGACTTGCGTCATCACTCTCTTGGCGCCTTTCGTGCCCCGGCGCGACGGCCGAACTCGAAGCAGACGCTCGTCGTTTTGGACAGACTGCCGACGTGCATCCCATAAGTTTTTTGTTTTCGGTGTTCGGTTCTTTCTGGCACGTAAACACCGTCGTCTATTGTGTCTCCTCGCACTTCATAATCACTCAGGTCGTCCTGAAAACACTCATTTTCAGATGCGTTTCTCGCGGAAGTTGCTGGGTCCTTTCGTGGGCTCGCTCGCCAAGAAACTCGATTACTACAGGCAAGTCTTTCCCAGAAGTTGTTCAACCTTCCCGTTTTTAGTCAGTTCCAACCGTCGTCCCTGACCATCCAACAGTATTTGGACTTCGGTCGGATAGGAACTGCTTCAAACTCGTACACTTTTCTCAAAAATGAGCTTCTCGTCAGACTCGCCAACATCATGCAGGTGAGATTAGCAAAGAGAGCAACGATTATGTGAGCCTCTTCGTTTTAGGAGTTTACTCTTTTGCCACCGAAGCTTCTACAAATGCCTAGCTCGAAGATGGTGTCCAATTGGTATGCGGAGAGTTTCGAAGACCTGCTAACATTCGAAGCTTCCGATGCTTCTCCTGAAAGTGTTGCCAAGTGAGATAAGATTGAAAAATAGGATTGCTGGATGTTTTCGTTTTTAGGTTCAATGACCAGCTGACAGTTGTTCTGAAAAGACACGCTCACGTTGTCGAGACGATGGCTGAAGGATTGATCGAGCTTCGGGAGTCAGACGGTGTCGACATCGCCAGCGAAAAGGGAATCCAATACTTCTTGGATCGTTTCTACATCAACAGAATATCAATTCGCATGCTTCAAAATCAACATCTGGTAATTATTTTTGCCTAGTTTCCCCTGTTACTCTCCTTTCTCAAGGTCGTCTTCGGAAACGTACTGCCCGAGAGCCCTCGCCATGTTGGATGCATTGATCCGGCTTGTGATGTGGAAAGTGTAGTGTACGATGCTTTCGAAAACGCCCGGTGAGTCCAAGGTTTCCTCGATTCGCCTCACTATACGACAACGGGCGAGTGCGCCTTTTGGGTTTGATAAGCCGACCGGAGTGGACTGCATGTGTCTGAGCGGTGTCAGTTGTCATTCGAGCCGAAAACAAAGTTCATTTTGCTCATTCTGCGGCGCTCACTGTTCTTTGAGATGTGTGACGTGGGGATAGATGTGGGAATCAGAACCGAGAAAATGACAACCTATACATTAGAGAAAGACGAAAATATGCTATTTGGATAATGTGATTTCAGGTTTCTCTGTGATCGCTACTACTTGACCAGTCCGTCTATGAAGCTGGAGATGCACAACGCTGTCGAGAAGGGGAAGCCGATATCGATTGTTGCCGTGCCCAGCCACCTGTATCACATGATGTTCGAACTGTTTAAGGTGGGCAAAAGAGAGAGAAGAGTACACTGCGCCGGGTCTCTGTTTTCCTCGCCGAGACTAGTCGATGCTATCAATTCGAACGCACCCACGTGCCTTTTTTCATCACAATGTTGTGTGTTGCGATAAGAAATCGGCCGAAAAAAGATGCTACAAAGAATGACAGTGTAGAAATTGAATGAGAGGGGTTGAATTGTTTCAGAATGCGATGAGAGCTACAGTCGAGTTCCACGGTGTCGACGATGACCTTCCCGATATCAAGGTGTTTGTCGTCAAAGGACAAGAGGATCTTTCCATCAAGGTTGCTTCTGGATTACTAAAACGACAACGTTTAATTTATATTTTAGATTTGTGATCGTGGAGGCGGCGTGTCTCGTACCATCCTCGAGCGTCTCTACAACTACATGTATTCGACAGCACCACCACCACCGAGAGACGGAACTCAGGCTCCACTCGTGAGTATATTCCGTCCGAAATTATAGAGTCCTGGGATTCTTTGCAGGCTGGTTACGGATACGGTTTGCCACTGTCCCGTCTCTATGCTCGTTACTTCCTCGGCGATCTGTTCCTTGTATCCATGGAAGGTCACGGAACCGACGCTTGCATCTACCTTAAGGTGCTGTCCTGAATACTTTCAAATTAAGCATTCTATTCTCTTCCAGGCTGTTCCAGTAGAAGCCAGTGAAGTGCTGCCGATCTACAGTACGTCCTCCCGCCGTAATCTCACCATGGGTCCGCAGGTCGCCGACTGGTCTCACCACGTACCAGGCCAGGGCAACCGCCCGGCTCAACCATAATAGTCTTGCCGATATCTTCCCGCCTCTTGTATTTATTGCTCTTTTGTAAACGTTGTGAATATTCTAGCCCTTTTCACTGCTCTCCGGTGCCCAAAACCCGAACTGTTGTATATAAAACCTTCTAGCCGAATTCTTCTCCCGTCACCCCCAACTAGACTTCTTCAAAAAACATACTCGTCTCTCTTTTCCATGTATATATAAGTTTGTAGGTGCGATGAGCGATATCCGAACAAAATCTTGAAAAGACCGGCAAAAAGCGGAAGGCGTGCCCCTCTCCTCGACTTCTTTCTTCCTTCCTAAAAGTCGTAGCCGTTTGAATAATGCACGTCTCCGCCGCCCGTCATCTTGACGTGGCACCACCCGTTCCTAAATTTAACCACATGGTAGGCATTCTCTCTCTGTTCCCGTTCTTCACGAGTTCTTCCTTCTCGATTAGTGTCCATTCATGGACGATCTTCTGCCCCGTTTTTCCTATTTCGGAATAAATCATTTCGACAATTTGTGTATCAGGGCGGTCCTTCTCGTTTTACTTACTCGGATGTTTTAGTATCTTCCGCACAGCTTCTCCCCTTTTTTCGTTTCTTCTTTTTCTTTTTTCCACCATCACCACCCACAAAACAATTTAATTTTCGCGCGCCGAGCCAACGGACGACGACGTGTGCCATGGAAATCTTGGTGTTTTTCGCGCGCTCTTCTCACATCTGAATGCAGTCTCTGCGGAGTTTAATTGAGAAAGAAAAGAAGAAGAAGACGGCTCGGCGTGTTTTTAGACGGCCCGCCGTTTGCAAAGAGAACTGACACGCTTTCCGGATTTGCGAACCGAACACAAAGTTTTGCTTTCTGTTCATATGACCTAATCTGAAAGCGTGAGAAAACACGCGTAGTCCCGTTTTTAATGTCCTTCTCGCTCGTTTTTTTCGGAAATATATTTGAAAAGACTGTATTTTTCTCAATTGTTGGGATTTCGTTGCGAGACCCAAGAAAGCATTTGTGGCATGCGTCTTGAATATACCTGAATTACTGTAGCTGAAATGTTTTCGTCGCACTTTTCAGCATTCTGTTTGTTTTTTCATGTTGTTTTTTTCTTCATTCTTCAAAATTTCGCTAATTTATTGACATGAATGAAAAAAAAACAAATCGGTCAACTTTTGTACTTAATTAACGTCATTATCAGCTAATAAGTATGCGCAAACATTGAGAAAACATACTTGCTATTATTGAAACAAAAAAGTTTCGAAAATTCCGAAAAGTAACCTTACAAATAGAAAAAGTATACGTAGAAAGATATGTATATATGCAAACTTTGCATGAACGTCCTTGACACAGACGCTCCTCTTCCTCTTCAAAAATGTCTAGTGGCTGTGGCAGCGACTGACAATTGTGAGATTGTGTTTTCCAATGAAATCGTACTTTCTTTTTGTAGTTCCAACACATATCGGTGTCAAATTTCCGTTCCTGAAAATAGATACCTCCTCGTCTGCGTATCTCTTATTACCGTCGAACCTCTCTTCCCACTTCTTTTTTTTTCATTATTCTTGCAGACTTTCTAGATATTTCATCACTTATCTGAGAGTTATTAAAAATTGATCACTCTCTGATCGTGTGACGTATTTCCCGTAAACGGGTCCCTCTCGCTGCCCCTAAGGAATACTCTTCGAATCTTTTTTCCTGACTTGTCCTTTGGCTTTTAGAGGCCAGGGAGGGCCCGCTGCCTCCCTGGTCCTGACGAAACGCTCGAATATCTTCGCATTTTCTTCGCCTTTCTGGAAGCTTTTGGGAGAGATGTAAAGATGTGCCGCAGAATTTTTGGTCTCTTTCCATTTTGAATTGTCTGTTGAATCTCTTTTCTAAAACTTCAAATTATGGTGGGCACTTGCTACTTTTCAATTACTCTTACAATGAGTAAGAAAACGAGTTCCGCAATTTTCCAAATAATCTCTAATTCAAAAAAAAAACAGCCGTTTTCGCCAATAATTTTCGGATTTGGCCCAATAAAAATAAATGGTGGCCTGTGAAGTAGCGAATGATCCTCCGCTCGATTAGGCATTGGTCATGGGGCGGTCGCCTCGTCAGAGATGATAGGCTACGGGTACACAGTTCACTCAGCCACTATCAAAAACAGTCGGTTTCGTAGTGTTTGCCTGCACTTTGTGCCCTGCCTGCTCCCGAAAACTTTGACTTTCCTCACTTCTGCGTCTCTTCTGGAGTTTTCTTCCTTGCAGTCTTGTTTCTTCTTCCTTGTTCTTCTCAGCTTTCAAAGCTTTCTCATGTCATTCCAATCTTCAAAAATCGCTCACAGTGCCGTAGCCACCTGTTGATCGGTCCCACCGCCTACCCGTTTCTCTACCCCTCTCCGTCTTGTCTATTTGCACTTTCTCGTTTGCAACTCGAGTTCTCCCTCAGCTTTTTCCGTTCTGTCTTCTGTACACCCAAACACTTCGCCCATCGTTGTTTTCAGCGAATGTCCGTTCGCCCTCTCGATTAATCACTTACAAATATTTTCCTCTCGTGGCGAGTTGATCTTCCATCTTGTCACTTGTCACACCCAGACCAACAGCCTTATCACTGTCGTTTCCATTGTTCTCCGGATGCCGCACGTGACAAGAAAATAAGACTGTTTTAGCTTCGAATGAAGATGATAAACGAGGTGATAAGAGTGCTGCCCCGACTCCTTCTTCGTCTCCTCCCAGTTCTCAGGCCTCCTTCTCCTATTACCCTCCTTGACACGTCATTCATTCCCATGACTTCTGCGCCCTGGAGCCCCTTGCAATAACACAGTCCCCACCGTGCCATGCCAGTATCAATATTGACTCAAAGTGCTGGCCGACAGAAACCTTTTACTTACAATCTCTTCACCCCACCGCAGATTTCTCTCGGTGGGTCAGTTTCGCAAGAATAACACTGATACGGAAAGTGAGTGTTCTGCGCTTTCTCTCGCAACTTATCACTAGCCGACCACTCTGTTCTTTCCGTGTCATGTGAATCCGAAGGCATTCCCTGAAACATCATCTGGCTGCAAAGTCAACAAACAGGAAAGTTTCATAGAACATTCCCGGAGACTTCCTCGCGTTGTCGATTGTTAGCTTGTCTCGAGACGGAAGTCACGCTTTCTCGGTCAGTTGGCTCTTGTCATTCCAGCTGTTTTCCAGCTGATCTTACGTCTCTCAGCCAATTCCTTTCATTTTCGTCTCAGCTTACCTCGATTCCATCCGCCTCCGCTGCAGTTTTCCGAACGCGTTAACATCTCAAATTCAATTTTGTCAAAGTCGTCCAGGTACTCAGCTGATTGTAGCCGGAAAAGTACCCTGAACTTTGCCAAGATGCTTCGCAACTACACCACGTTGCCAGAGAAGATTTCATAAAAATTTTGTCTTTCTGCTATTACTTCCGTAATAATCATGCTTAAACAGCCCGTGGCACCAGAACATAACAATCTGAGGAATCCCTTTTCTCTTCTCTCACCCTACTGATACACTTTTTTACACCGGTCCGCCGCGAGACCACGTGGGCAGTCTGTCGTGACGACGGATGACGAGGGAACCGGATACATTCGACGAAGTCGGGGCATCTCGAAAGCGAAAGTTCCTCCAAAATTAGCAGGACAAAAAAGAGAGAGAGAGTCGTCCACTGGCGGATGTCTCATAAATTATAACGAGTCTCCTGCTCCCATTCTATCCGTCCGTCCCGTCGCCAACTCCGTTTCATTCTCTCTCTCTGCGTCTCTTCAGCATGAGTTATCTCTCTCCAAGAATGTTGAGCATTGAAACAGGAGATCAAAGACAGTCACAACTGTGGTCACACATGGTAACTCCTAGACAAGCAAATAAACAACTGATATTCACAGTTCGCAATCAGCTGCTCACTTGATTTCTCTCCCTACCGTATCCCTCTCTATGTCTCTCATCATCTCGGTTCACGTGTGTTCCGCCCGTTCAAAACACGTCACTCGTCGACTGTCTGTCAATCTCTCTAAAGTTTCAGGCACCAATCGAATGCGGTTTTCTCGATGAGTCTCCTCTATTCCATATTCGCACCTATCATATTTCTTGTCACATTCATTTATAATCATGTAAGTCTTTTACCCCAGTTTCCCGACTATTCGAATATGTTCTTTCAGGTTCTTCTCATCTTATTCACTCTGTGCATAGTCGGTGCCATCGCCTTCTTCGTTTCATACTACTTCTTCGGTTATTCTTCCGGTTCTTCTTCAGCCAGTTCAAGTGCTGTTTCTTCTGCGCGCAACTCTCCGAACAGTAAGTCATATCCTTCGAACTCTGCACTGAGCCGTCCGTGCCGATCTTTCAGAGGAGCGTAACAAGAAAGTTCCGACTATCCTGGAGACAGATAACGAAGATGACGACAGACCAGACGGCGTCCCGAAGACGGACACTCCGACTCCCGTCGCTATGGAACCTCCCAACTCGCTTCCGCTAAACCTGGTGAACACGGCTGCTGGAAACGGTATGTCTGGATCAAGACGCATGAGAAAGAGAGATTGGGCCAAGAAGATCTACAAAAGTCTAGTGGTGAGTGTTTTGAGTGTTCCAAGTCGAAACATGTAGCGTTTTTAGCAAGACTCTCCGGGACGTACTCCCAGTGATGATTCCACCGACGAGGAGAATGGAAACGTCGTCATGGGCGGAGCCTCTTTGCCACGTCGCCGAAGACCTTCCAATGCCAATCGACGTCGTCACTCCACTGCCTTCCAGATGGCGAAAGAGTCAGTTTTGATAGATTCCCTTCTTTCTGAAAGTTTCTTTTCCAGTCTGATTCGTCGTGGCAGCCGTGTCTACTTCCGTCAGAATCAAGAGAACAACAGAGACACCCGAGTCCGGCCGCCCCAGGAATTCTTCGAACCAACTGATCTGCCAGAGATACCACAGAACCTCCAACCCGAGATATTCTACATTCTCCACAACCTGAAGATGCTTGAATTGCCCTCCGAGTGGAAACTCGACCCCCGGGAAATAGAAGTTCGTTCCTTTCAAGCCGGCGAGTACATAGTGAAGCCCGGAGAATCGGACGATGCAATTTACGTGGCGATTGACGGAGAGCTGACTGTCCACATCAGAGTGAGTCGTGTTCCCAGAGATTATAACGATAAAGAAACGGTTCCAGCACATGGAAGGAAAAGAGTACTTGGTGAAGCGGATCCCAGCCGGCGGCAGCTTCTTTTCGCTTCTTTCGATGCTCGACATTCTGATGGACTTCCCTTCCATCTTCAGAACTGTCGCCTTGAAAGCTGCAGAACCATGCCGAGTTGCTAAGTAAGATTTGAAATACTATTTGGGATATAATAAACTTACTTAAGATTCCCAATCACCTCCTTCCGTGAGTCTTACCGCAAAAACCCGGAAGCTTGGATTCGTCCGATCCAGATTGTGATCACTCGACTGCTGCACGTCACGCTGACAACTCTGCATCAGTACATGGGGTTGAGCAGTGAATTGATGAGAAGAGTGAGTTATTTCGCGAATTTATTAGAGAAATGTTAGATTCACAAGATCGAGATACAATGTTAGAAGACGGATTGTGAGATCTTAATTTTCAGAGGCGTGATGACGATCGGCTGCGAAACGGAAGTACCACCTCGAAACTGCAGCTGTCGTTGTCGATGAAGAAGAAAGAGAAGCCGTTTAATCTGAATGATAGTGAGTGTTTTAAAAGTCTGGCGCAAGGGCTGGCTTACGTTTCTTGATGCTTTTGAGTTCCCTCTTGGCAGAATGTAGAATATCTCTCACGAGCATCGCGTTGTGGTATTCTTCCTGAAGGGGACAAAGCATCGGCGGGTGGTCCAATCCTGCCAGCAGCAGACGATTGCTCTTGCGAGCTTTTAAACATATATTGCAAACCACTTGGGCTGTGCAGGGAGTCCTGTGGTTCTTCGTGCAGATCATGCAGTGCTTTTTTTTCTCTAGAATCCGCTTCCTTCTGGAAATCGACGTGACGGTCTGGCAAGTATCGGAGAAATGATACTGGTCGCACAGTACGCAATATCTATTGTTTTCGATGGGATGTTCCATAAATCTCTTTATGGCATCGGTGTTGTCTCGGTACTCCCTGTACAGTTCCTCGACGCCTTTGAGCAAATCCTTGTTTTTCCTGATCTTCGCGTACACGTTGTCGCTCAGAGTGCGGCGAAGTCTGTCCTTGACGTTTCGTATGCTGTCCTCGGTGCTGTCGACTGGCATCGTGATTCTCTCGGCCAATTTCTTTCGTTTCTCGATCTTGTCTTTCTCGACCGTGCCATTGTCGATCCCAAACTTCTCTTCATCGACTCCGATTGCCTCGATCTTCACTCTTTTGGCCTTTTTTTCCGGTTCTTCGTCTGTCGAGTTTCTGGACCTCTTCGATGAACTCGGCATTTCTTTCGTCTCTGGGGCCATGTCTGCGGACTCAGACGGATGTTCTGTCGAAATCATTTCCGAACCGTTCTCGGTAGCTTGACGATCTTCTTCGATGTCCGCCTCAATTTCACCCATTTGTTCTTGTTCGTTCGCAGCAGGTTCTTCCATTGCACCGAGCACCTGGTCTTCGAAGACATCACTGTCCTCGCCGAACGGTTGGAAGACTTCGTCGGTTTCGCTGGACGGTGTGGTCGGACGTTGAGGGATCATCGCTGTGCTTATTTCAGTGAGCATCATTTTGATCGCAGTTGTTTCCTTCTTACAATCGCCGAGTTCCTTAGTAATGTTGTCGAATTTCCTATCCACATCCTGGATTTTGCTCCATATGAGCGAACAGAAACTATCGATCTGATCGAGCCGATCTTCCACGGTCTTCTGAAAAAAAAAACCGAAATTGGCTTCAGGTTGCTGTTTGGCAGGTGTTACCTTTTTCTCGGGCATCGTCTCCATCACTGGATCCTGCGGTGTCTTCTCTCCGTTTTCAATATGGTTGCGCGACGAAGAAGGCATTTTTCACTAAAAAGAATAGGTTTCAGGGTGTGTGCGGTTGAAAAATGAGAGTGAAAGAAAGAGAAAAGGGGGGAGGGTTCCCTCGTGAAAACTGCAAGGGGAGGGGAAAGACAGAAGGGGGAGGAGTGAGCGCCTATGTAGGAGGAATGAAAACAGCCAGCCCGAGGAAGCTTGGCCGTGTCTCTGTTTCTCTCATAACGCCGGAGAGTGAACGAATGGCTTGCACTCCTGTGGCCAATGAGGGGTCGATTTGACAGCTAATACCCAGTAATAAGCACGGTTGCAATTAAGGGGCAGGTGTCTTTCGCCTATTATAGGTTTTTGAAGTAACCGCTTTGATTGGAGAAATGGGTTGCCGTGGCTTGATAAGATAAGGTTTGCTCGCAGGGCGAGTTATCATGCGAGAGTGCAGTCGTGTCAATCGAAAAAATTCTTCTTTTTGCGGATGATCGGTTCTTTCAGTTTGTGACAGAGTAACTCAGATCACTCGGTGGTTCTTGGAGCACCTCCCGCTCGAGCGGAGGGTTTTAGTAGACGATGCACCATGTAAGGATTTCTCCTCCCTCTCAATGGACTTTCCTGTACACATTTATTGAAGTAGAAATATGGTTACGCAATAATACAATGACGAGGGATAGTTTTTATATTCCTCAAGAACAGAAGGAATTTAATCAACAGAGAGGATTCCCCGCCGTCCTACGGGGGCGGGAGAATGTTCAACATCTAAACTATGCCAGACAGGACAAAGTAAAAAGAAGAAAAAAGTAGCGGATTCACTACATCCTCTCGTAACATGGGGATCTCAGAAGCAGAGAAGACATGCAATATGTGTTGGTGATAAGGGGTTGTAGAAAGGGTGGGAAACGGGGCACACGAGTCGACTACCTATGATTAAATCTTTTGAGGCGAAGAAGACCAGCTGGCTGTAGCGAGGAAATGGATGGCCGAGGCGTTTGGACTCGTAGCAGACGAAGCGATTGCAGAGCAGATAGGGAACAAAGTAATTCGAGCATTTAGGGAACTATGAAAGATATCAAATTATAGATCCATATCGAGAACTACGATGCAGGACACGTTATCATCGAACAGGGCGCCGAAGAGGAAGTTCTTATGATGGTTCTTCACGGAAATTTGATTCTGGCTCAAGTGAGTTGTGTCCCCCCTCCCCTTTTTCGGTATAAATGTGGGTGTTTAGCACGGATCAGAGTTCTTAGCTCAGTTCGACCGGGTGAGTTGAATGAAATGAGTGCGATAAAGTGCATTTTGTGTCATTCATTAACATCAAAGTTTTAGACTAATTTTAGCTCTTTGCTCTCGAAATATCCAATGTTTAATTTTCAGGAGTCGTTGTTCGATGAAGAGAGCAACGAGGAAGACGAGAGTGCAGTGATCCGAGTGACCGCCCGCGAATTGGTCGGAGGACTTCAGATTCTGACCAATGAGCCCTCGTTCTACACGATACGCGCCGCAGTGCCGACCAAAGTTGCAATCATGCAGAAGAAAGACTTCTCGACGTGAGTGGCATCACCCATTGTCGATTACTGTTGATTCTTTTTTAGGTTCCTCGAAGCCCATCCTGAGATTTATCTCCCTGTCGCTCACTCTGTTCTCCGACGTCTGTCTCCATTCCTTCGTGGTGTCGACTTTGCCCTGGACTGGGTTCTCGTTGATTCCGGACACGCCGTCTACCGAGCTGGAGACAATGCTGATTCTCTGTTCGTCGTCCTGAGCGGTCGTCTTCGTTCCGTCGAAAAGAAGACTGTGGTCGAAGAGTTCGGACGAGGAGATGTTCTCGGAATGATGGAAGTTCTGACGAAGAAGCCACGTTCCACTACAGTCCTCGCTGTCCGTTTCTCCCAACTGGCTAGAGTTCCCGAGGGCCTTCTGAACTTTATCAAAATGCAGTACCCACAGGTATCATTTATTCGTGTTTATAATTAGCCTATCATGGTTTGCAGGTCGGGTTTCGTCTCGTCCAACTGCTCGGACAGTACTACAGTCAAATCAATCGCCGTGCTCCATTCGCTGCTCCAACAGTCATTCGAACGAACGAGATGGGAGCTGCGGATCCGATGAGTCATATAAAGAATCTCCACACGATCGCCGTAGTACCCGCTTCTCCGGATGTTCCTTTAGTTCCGTTCACTTGCGAACTCTATCACGCCCTCTCTTCGAACCTTCGAGTTCTTCGTTTGAGCAGCCAGAAAGTGGCAGCGTGTTTGGATCCGAGTGTCCTCGAAAAGTTAGTGACACACGGTTCAATGTTCCATGTAATCAAAGTTTTTCAGACAAGCCGATTTCCGCTTGATGCACTGGCTGAATGTCCAGGAAGACACCTATCCACTTGTGATCTACGAGTGCGACTTCACACCGACTAACTGGACAAGACGCTGTTTGAGACAGGCCGATGCCATTCTAGTGGTTGCCATCGGAGGCAAGAAGCCTGAGAAGCAGACGCTAATGAGAGAACTGATGAGTATGAATCAGGACGGAGTGAGAACAAACAAGGAGCTGATCCTTCTGTGGCCAGAAAGCACCAAGACGCCGTCCGGAACCATCGAATGGCTCAAGAACAGCTACTTCTCTGGTCATCATCACATTCGGGCTCCGAAGCGAATGCTCCAATGGAACAAGAAGAATCGCAAGAACAGTCGAATCAGCCTTCTGACACCGTCGAACGTTGAGCAGGAAGTCATCGAATTCTACGAAAAGAATGTGTTCTGGACCACTGATCGTCGCTCTGATTTCTCAAGACTTGCCAGAATCCTGACTGGGAATGCCATTGGACTAGTTCTCGGAGGCGGAGGAGCCAGAGGAGCAGCACATGTCGGGGTGCTGAGAGCGTTGCGCGAGGAGGGGATTCCAGTGGACATAGTCGGAGGAACTTCGATAGGATCTCTGATAGGAGGGCTCTATGCAGAGACTCCAGATGACACTATCGTCGAAGCGAGAGCTGCTTCATGGTTCACAGTCATGTCCTCTCTTTGGAGAAAGATCCTGGATCTCACCTATGCTCACAGTGCAATGTTCACCGGTGCTCAGTTCAACCACTCGATAAAGGACCTCTTCGAAGATCGGCTCATCGAAGACTGCTGGATCTCCTACTTCTGCATCTCCACTGATATCAGCACCTCTGAAATGCGAGTCCATCGCTCGGGACCCCTCTGGGCCTACTGCCGTGCTTCCATGTCCCTTGCTGGGTATCTGCCGCCACTTTGCGATCCCCAAGACGGTCATCTTCTTCTCGACGGAGGCTACGTGAACAATGTTCCGGCGGATGTCATGAGAAATCTGGGAGCCCGCTGCGTTATTGCCTGTGACGTGGGATCCATCGAAGAGACCAACTTGTACGATTACGGTGACTCGCTCAGTGGAATATGGGTTCTTTTCAAAAAACTGAATCCGTTCGGAGAGTCTGTTCGCATTTTGAACATGGAAGAGATTCAGGTGAGTGTACCCGGCTGAACTATATCATTGCGGTTCATTCCAGAGTCGTCTCGCCTATGTATCCTGTGTCAGACAGCTCGAAGTCGTCAAGAAGGCGTCGTACTGTAGATATTTAAGACCTCCAATCGAGCCGTTCAAAACTCTTGATTTTCCAAAGTTCCAGGAGATTATGGTTTGTGACATAGCACTTAGTTTATTTCTAAGAATTTCATTCAGGCTCTTGGACTCCGATACGGTCGTGAAGCAGTTCACGAGCTGATAACCACCGACAGAGCAGGCATCCTGGGTGACGAGAAAGAAGCGAGGAAGTTCAAGAGGCAGCAGAGCAGAAGAGAGAAACCCGACGTGTCCCGAGCGGTTTCTTTCACCGACTTGGCTGCTGCCATGTCCAAGATCCCTGTCGTCCGCCCTACTCTGCGCCATTCGATGAGCTTGAATCCGGCTGCCAATCAGGCCACCGGAAGAGCCGGGGATCACTTCCTGCTTGACGATGATTTGTTCAATGGTAATAACGAGTTTGTAATAGATGTGAGGAACTATCCTGTCTCATTTTCAGACACCGACTATTACGAGGAGGAATCGTCACAGTCGGAGCACGGAAACGAGTCCTTCACAGAGGACGAAGACATCGTCATTGGGCCGAGCAGCTCGTCTCTCGGCGCCGGCAGTGACTTCGGTCGTGGCTCGACCCCTCGTCCTCCATCCACCTAATTTTCATTTATCCTCCCTCTCTCCCGAGAATGATCTCCTTTTTAACTCCCAGATTTTCCTAGATTCTCTCGCATGTTCCTTCCCTGTTAAATAAGTTCCCCCAGTGCCAGACACACTTGTTCCCATCACCGCCTCCGTTTACGGGACTAAAAGAATAGATTGTAAGAGTTGTTGCGGCTTATGTCCGTTGTACAAAATGATGTAGATCCCTTTCACCACCCAGATTCTTTTGTATTGTCATCCGAGACGCTAGTAAACTATTTCATATTGAAGTCATCTCAAGCAAAAGAAGTGTTTATTGTGCGGAAACGAATATATAAAACGACTCTACGGGGATGGGGATCATCACACAGGAAAACACATAGTTGACTAGGGTATTTGTAAGCAGGGGCTGTAATGAGATTGTAGTGAACACTGACGCGCGGCGTTGAATTACACAAAATGATAAATAGATAAAACTTTACAAACTGTCATCGTCAGCTGGAGGCTATATACAGGCGAAGCGCAGACGTCGGTTACAGCAGTTGGGCCTCTTCTTCCTGAAAACGAGATATTGAGGAAGTGAAACGATACGGAGAGGGGAAGGTTGCATGTGGTTGGTAAATCGGATGGTTCTGTGCACGGACTCGGATTCAACAACAGAGGGGTGATGTCTTTGTTAGGGTGGGTATGCAGCTTTCAAACCTTTCTTTCCTTTTTTGTTTCTACTGCGAGTACTTTTATTTTCAATTCTGTCAATTTTTCTATGCTTTTTCGAAATATTGCTTGAGAACTCACCTTGTTAGCCACCAACTGAGCCATGTGGTAGTGCTGCTTGCGGAGAGCTGCCAGTTTTGCTCTTTCTTTGTTCAAATCTTGCTCCAGTTCGAGCATCTTCACTTGCGACTCCATTTCCTCTTTCTTAGCTTCGTGAAGTGTCAGGTACGAGAAGTCCAGTGAGTCCTCATCGTTCAATGTTGTCTGCGCACTTTTCACGGCAGCAACGACTTGTGCAGTGTTCTGGTTGACAGCCTTGGAAGCGATTGAGAGTGCGTTCAACCTGAAATATCACAGTTATTACAATTAGGACGAATTCTCTCACCTTTGAGAATCCTTGTCAGCCTTTACTCTGCTGGAAACGAACAGTTGTGCAGTGGAAGCAGCGATCTCCTGCGCAGCCACGATCAGATGCTCGAATTTGCCCTTTCCTGTCACAACTCCATCTGCAGATTCCACGAGAACTTTAGCAGCTACGCCGACAGCCTTGGCTGCAGACAGCAGTCCTTCCGTCCACTGATGGTTCCTTTTGTAGAACTCGGCAGGAGATCCTCCTGCTTTTCCAGCTGCCACGATTTCGACTTGCAGTTCCCGAGATGCCGCTACCAACTGCATGATCACAGACATCAGTGCTTGGCAGTTGGCCAGGATCGACTCGTTGACTTCAAGTCGGATACCGTCCGAACTCTCGCGAGCCTTACGCTGGATCGCCTCGATCTCCTGAACGGCCCGACGAATCGCATCGTCCATTCGTCGCATTTCCTGCTCCAACTCGTTGCCGACAACTTCCTTGTCGATGTCGGTTTGAAGAGGAAGAGAAACGATGAGCGAGGAAAGAGTTGCCACGTCTTGACGGAGAACTCGCATTTTGTCCAGTCGGAAGTTGGAGTCATCTTCGGAGAATGCGGCTTTCGCAGCAACGAGCACCTTCTTACACTGGTCATTCACACCTTCGTAGCTTTCGATACTAGCAGTGTAGGCTGCAGAAGCGGCTGCAGTGAGAGTATTCGAGAGAAGGTGACCAGCAAACACATTTTCCTTGGCAGCGAGTGGCTCGTTTAGTTTCTCATTGGCAAGAACATTAACAAGATGACTCATCGCAGACTGCGCAAGATCTGATAAAGGAACGTAGCGAGAAGCTTCGAAAAGAGACTCACGAGGAGGATACGTGATGGAGGTGGCATTCTGAAGCTCCTCTTCGCAGTGCTCAAACATTTGACCAATTCCGATTCCTGATTCTCCTGGAAATCAGTCAAATTTCAGCAGAAGTGATGTACAAATCCCATACGAGCAATCAGCAACTCAGCCCGACGGATTTCTTCGGCTTCTTTTGCAGACGACTGAACAAGCTGATTGGCGTGTGACTCACGGAGATGATCGAGGGCCTGAAAGTATTGATTGGGCTGGTGATTCATGAAAGGTGATATTTCCGTCCGCCACCGTTTATCAACATTCGTCAACATACCCTCTTCAGCTCCTCCACTTCGATGTCAGCCTTCGCTAGTTGCGTCCGCATCTCGTCCACCGCTCCGGCGTCTCCCTCCGCCTTTGACAAGGCTCTGCCCGTCTCCTTCTGCGCTTCTTCGACCTTTCGTTGCAGAGCCGTGAGCTCTTCGTCCTTGTCGAACTTTGATTTCTCACTTGCTTCCAGCTGCTTTTGCAAGTCTCCCAGTTTCGTGAGAGCAGTTACATGCTCAGTACGAAACTTCTCGTACACTCCTTTCATCTTCCCGAATCTTTCTTCCGACGCAGCTGCCTTCGCTTCGGCTTCCTTCACTCTTGCGTCGTCGCTCTGGATTCGGGAAGCATCACGGAGGGACAGTTCATCTGAAACTTCTTCACTTTTCTTTAAAAAACATTATCTTGAAACCCACTCTTGAGTCGCTGTGCCTCGTCTCTGTTCTCGTCTGCTTCTCTCTTCGCGTGATCAAACTCTCCTTGCATTTGCAATAGGCGGTTTTCATATTGTTCGATACGGCTGCGAGCCTAAATAGAGGATATTGCAACCAGTAATTCCCATCATAGCGCGTACTTCCTGAATGAGTCTTTCTTTCGCAAACTTCTCGTCCTCCACAGCTCGAGTCAGAAGGAGAAGCTGTTCGTCACGCGGGTCCGGCTGGCTGGACGGACTCGCCTGTTGCGGTTTTTCTTCTGCCAGATTCAGAAGCTCTGCTTCGTGTCCGTTCAGTGACTGGCCATCTTCTGAACCCTCAGAATGAAGGTAAGCGTGTGGCGTTCGGTAGGATTCGAGATCAGATTGTTGCAGGAAGTTCGGGGCGTTCTGAAACAAGACTTTATTCTTCTTGTCATGGAATTGTTTTCTTACAGATGGCAGAGTTGGAATCGAAACGAGATACTTGAAATATTGCAGATTGGATGACTCGACGTAGAACTTCTTCGTTCTTTCGAAAATGACGCGGAAACGGGATCGGTGGCCTTCGAGAGCATCGGGCGGCACTTGGCTGTGCAGTTTGAAGATCATCTTGACGAGGTAATCGTAGAACTTGCTAGTGTCCAGAATGGCGATAATGAGTGGGGAGAGCATGCATTGACCTTGTGGGATTAAAGACGACCAGCGGAGAGAGTTGAGCATTTCATAAACTGAAATAGGTATTTGATTATCAGCAGAGATTTGGCTGTGAAACCTTTGTCCTGCAGAGCGAGAAGTGAATCCATCTGATCGAGCATGTCAATGGTCATTTCGAACATGTTATCCAGATCCCCCTCGAGTGTTTTCAATTGCGAATCATTCAAATCCAACTTTCCAGGAACCACGGGATACTTGTTGTGGAACGCGACTCTGTCGTGCAGAAGTTTGCAATATGATTCGATGCACGGACCATATCCGCTCGTGTTGAGATGCTTCCAGAACTGGGCGAGTTGTGTGAAGCGACCGACGTATCTGAAGAGACGTTGAGAAGTTGAAGAGGGATTAGGATCCTACCTGTAGGTTTCTTCAGGAACCTTGCGGTATCCATCGCGTAGCAATTTATGAACTAAGTGACAGAACTTCCAGGTGAGCACCGGGTGCTTCTCCAGCTGAATCCTTCCGACGGTGTGCCAGAAGATCCCAGATGACTTCTCCTTGTGGGTGCCCACAATGATGGTACGGGCGTGCTTCGGTTTCAGCGGCACTTCGACCTTCGTGATCGCCTTCTGGACCGCTTCCAGTTGGCTCCGCACGAACGCCTCGCGCATCTGCGCACGGTGGTCCATCTGCAAGTCAGTCATTGAAGTGAGTCATCGATCCGTTTTGGAAAGAGGAGCGAGAGGGATGAGACAGAGGCGACAAAGGGAAAAGTAAGTCAACTATTAGACGGCTTTCACCCGCATTTCATCACACTGGCAAGCCGGTTCCGCGCGCTGTGGACAAAGTGAGTCACAAATAAAAACACAAGCTGTTCGGAGGACGATCGGGTATCGCGTGCCGTGCCTACTCGAGATTTTCGAAGAACTGTGTTTCGAAACGAAATGACAAATTGGACAAATGGAGACAAATCACAGACACATAACTAGCGCCCATCTCGACGACAGATGTTCTTTTGGAAGCAGCTGTTAACTGTTCCGGGCGGGAAACATGTTCTCCGACGAAATTTGAGAACACGAGTTGTTCGTCATGTGTCCTGTGATACTAATGACTTTCAGAAACTTCAGAAACGATGTCAGAAATTTGTGTCAACTTTGAGGATCAGCAGAAACGAGCAAATACTACAAACGATGTGTGGCAGTTTTGTATTCGACACACAATTTCTCGAAGAGTTGTTCAAGTCAATATGGCCGAGTGAGAAATGGAAAAGAGAGAGAAAGAGAAGAAGAGGTTTCGAATTTCGGAGAGAGAATTCGCCTCTTCGGGAAGTCGATTTGCATAGTGGAACGAACGGAAGGTGTGTAATAAGCGCATAGACGGAGGCCGTTTTGAAAACAAACAGAAACTGGCATTAAGGGCAAAGGAAACAACATTTCGATTATTCAGTTTTTTAGTTCTTTCTTACGAGAGAAATGACATCAGCAGGCAGTGATAAGCGGCAAGAAGCGCGGGAGAATGTGCCCTTCGGTTACCCTCCGAGAAGCAACACACTGTCGGAAAAGATGCATATAACCCGTGGGTAAACATGAAATTGGGCGTCTCGCCAAAGCAACCTTGGAAACCGAGGGCGCAATAAATCTACATTTATGGGGCTCTGTCAGGATTGAGGGGAAAGCCAGACCAAGTAATTTATTGCTTTTTCCTTTTCAACCTTATTGCAGGAACGACACAAAATGGCAGCCTTTTTAAGAAAAAAAAATGCAATTTCAAATCTCGAAACGCTCCTGATAAATTTTTAAGGGGATACGGCATTAAGAGAATAAGTAGAAGCACAAGATCATATAAATATTCACATCAAATATAAAAAAGTATCGACTACCGTTGAAACGGAATAGAAAGAGACGCTTCGATAATGTTTTGAGAAAAAAACATGTTATTTCGGAAACAACGACAACCGTTTATACTTCAACAATCAAAAAAAACCAGATTACTAGAATTCTACCTACAATCCGAAATGCATTATTACGTGGTTCGGAGCATCTTGGCGGCTTTCTTGTCAGCCAGCTCCTTCAGCTGCGCCTCCACCTTCTCCTTTCTCTCTGCCAGAAACTCCTTCAATTCGGTCGGATCCAGATCGTGATACTGCACTTCGATGCCAATTGTTCTGCATGTTTTTATCAGATTCCGGCAGATATCTTCGAGTGGAACGTTCTGCAGCGCCTTGTCTCGTGACTTCACTTTCGCGATTTCGTACAAGTGCTTCACTGTCAGCTTTCCTACTACTTCATCTGAAAACCTTCTAGTTTATCAGATTTTTTCATGTAACATTCTCACCTTTAGTCGCTTTTCCTCTTCCGATTCCGGCTGCTTGCTTCAGAAGCCACGTAGTTGTCGGCGTGCAAATCTCCAAATCATATGTTCGATCGGGCTTCACAGTGATCCGAGTGGGCAGAGGAACGCCTTGTTTGAAGTGGCCCGTCTCCTTGTTGAACTGCTTGCAGAAATTGGCAACGTTCAGACCTCGCTGACCCAGCTGCGGGCCAAGAGGAGGTGCTGCAGTCGCCATTTGAGCTCTGACGAAAAATATGTATTATTTAATCAGTGAAAGAGGGCACTTACTTGATGTTCGTTTTCAACAACGCTCCATGGATCACTTTGACAATCTCCTTCTTTCTGACACGAGCAGCTCCTTTGCTAGCCATTCTATAACATACTGAGAGGTTATTGAGGCGTTTGAAAAACGGAGAAGACGTTAAGAGGAGCTGAATGGTGAAAACAACCCATGTAAACGTAATTTATACGAAACGGATGCGACTAGACGGGGGAGGTGCTCAAAACAGAAATAATCAAGGCTTCGGCAAGTGGAAAACAAAAATAAAGCAGCGGCTGGGAAACGGAGCGTCGTCGGGCGCTTGGTTTACTCAGAATGTGACTTTTTGAAGCTTTTTTTCAATTTTTTTTATTTTCGAGTTGAGGAAAAAAGCTTTAAAATCTGAATGAGATTTCAAATACCAACTTTTATGACATTGAATCACCTTCTTCAGTAATAAGCTTTCAATTTAGTTTTTTTTGTTTGAGTTGTTTAAAATTTAATTAACAAAAATGCATTTCAAATGTAAAAAGCGACCGCTTCGGAGAAAAAAGTGACTTTTGAGAAAGCTTTCGAAAGAAACAATTAGGTGACATTTTGTCCACGAGAAGTACACAACTTCCAACATAAAGAGTTTTCTCGGCTTCGGCCATAAACTTTTTGCGATAATTCAAAATTTTTGAAAACTGTATTTCGTCGAAAAATCCTGGTTTTTTTGAAAAATACATCTTCTCCCACAAATTTAAAATGTACTGACCACCGAAATACAACGGCGTCCTGGTTCCCGCCATCGTTTTCATGCGAAGCTCGCGCACTCTTCTATTTTCCATCACTCTTCCTTCTCCGTTCATCCCTAGGATATCCCTCTATAATTCACCTACTTACTTCCGTTCTTTTTCTACAATATTCCCTTTCCCAGAATGTCCAGACTGGGCGGCCGTGTGGTCTTCCCTGAATCCTCCTCCGGAACCAACCAACATTCATTAAACGATGAACGATCAGAGGTCTCCTCAGAAGCTCAGGACAATCAGAAGGCTTCTGGAGATCAGCCACGTCGCCGCGGACGTGGTTTCAATAAGAATAACCAAGGACCGGAGCGATTCGAAAAGAATGACAGAAATGACGAGCGATGGGAGAGAGATCAGCCACCGAAGCAGCGAAACGACAGATCGGGACGATCCGAAACATTCTACAAATCGGAGAGAAATCAACGGTACGAAAGGCCGCAGAAGAGTTACAAGACGGAGGGGTTCGAGAGATCAGAAAGAGGCGAGAGACAGGAAAGAAGAGAGGATCCAGTTGAGAAGCCGAGGAAACCGACAGCTCGAGTTGAAGACGTGGTGAAATTCGAGGAACTGCTCGAGGTGGAAGACATCATCGCGCAGATCAGCGATCTAACCGTCAGAAGTGATCGGTCCGCGGCTCAAATCAGTGAGTTTCCCACTCCCCAGAATCTGATTCCAGTCTTCTTTCTTCCAGAGCGAAACATCCTCGGAAGCAAGGATCTACTAGACACGATGAGCGAGGATGACTGGCAAGAAGTGTGTGAGGCGATGGTGAACACTGCGTTGGACCAGGGAGAGCCAGAGTTCATTGCTGACCTAATCGTCGCTTTGTTCCGTGAGTTATCAGTGATAAGGATAAAAACATCATCACTTTTGCAGATATCGAAACATTCACTGCTGTGATGTCTGAAGAACTGACAGTCGTCTCGTCGGAACACATCTTGGAACAGGACGGAAAACCGATCCCTGCACTACTTGCCAACATCCTCTGTGCCTTCTGGCCACGGCAGTTCTCGAAGGCTTTTGACAAAGTCAACCTGATACTTTACTATGTTGTTTCCCTGGTCAAGGGATGGGTTCAGATAGTCTCGGACGACACCGGAAGATATTATAAGGAGGAGAAGAAACCAAAGTATCCCGTGAGGGAGGAGGAAGAGGAAGAGAAGGATGAAGAAGTCGAGGAGGAGCAGGAGAAGGTTATCGAAGAGCCAGAAGTGGTGAATCAGTGTGCTCTGTCACTCTCGGAACTCTGTGACACTGCACAGAAGCAGTTGTGGATCAAGTGGGCGGAAGAAACGGATGAGATCTACCAGTGCCTGAAACCGGCCATCACCCACAACCCGAACATTTCCGGAGACGTGAAGGCACGTCTTCTGAACACTTTTCTGCAGATCAACCAGTGGTCGAAGAACCGCTCGACTAGTGTAAAGCACTCCCAAACCCAGACTGTCTCGACTTCTTCTGATTGAAATATTCCATCAAACTGATTTCAAATGTATAACTTTCAATCATGTCAATTTTCATGTCACCATATTTTCAATCTGTGAACCATTCCATTCATGATCTGTTTTTAACCAGATTAATCTGACTTTTCAAATTTATTAATAAATACTTATTCAGCAATCACAATTTCATCTTTGATAAAAAAAAAACATTACTTGTCCCATAGAACCCGAAAATTGGGAAGTTACTTTGGCAAGATAATCAATTTTCTGTCTTCTTTTTCCGAATCATTTCCGACAACTGCTTGAATCGAACCATGACTTGCTTCTTCGACTTGGTCCCGATCTCTTCCGCAATCCGTTCCCATCTGAACAACTCTTCTCTTATTTTCTTTGGATCACCGAACAAACCTTTCATCCGTGCCTTTCGGGAACTTCTGCAGTGCATTTTCGAACGTCTTCTGCTCCTCTTGGGTCCACTCTTCCTCGGCCGCAGAACCAGTCGGCTTTTCTTCTGAAGGCACCGACTGCTGGATGCTTGTCATCAGAAGCTTCGTATAGTCCTCCTGCTTCATCTGCTTGATCTTCCCGGCCATCGCAATCACGTCTTCTGGAGATCTGTTCAGCACTCTGCCCATCTGTTCCCAACGGTTCGGAGTTCCAGCAGGGTATTTGTCAGTGCTCAGCCGAACCAGATGAGCCAGTTCATCAGGCGTCCAAGAGCTTCCGGATTGTTCTGGAATCAGTCGTCTTTTGAGTTCGAAGTAGATCACTTACTTTTCGCGACTACGGCACTCTCTGCCGCATACTTCTTTTCCATCGCCGGGTCATTCGTCGAAACAGCTTTCAGTCCCTGTGCCACCTCGAATTTGAACTCTGGCTGTTGTGGAGCAGCGGCTGCTCTCTGCTGCCGTCTCTGCTGAGCCAACTCTTCCTCTGTCGGCTCTTCGGGTTCCGGTTCCTTTTTCTCCATTGCGTCTTTTGCCGTTAACGCCAGATTTTTGCAGAGGTTCACAGTTCCCTTGGCAATCAGAATCGGCAATAGTTCGGAGTATTTCGGGAGGAATTCAGCGAGAGCTTCTTGCATTAACCGATCCGCTTCTGCCGGGTCGTCCTTCTTCGACTTCCGGGACTTTTTCACATTCTGCTTGTACACAAGAGTCTTCTCGAAGTAGCTGGCCCACATCATCAAGTAATGAGCGATGGTTCCGATGAAGAGCAGCACCAGGATGCTCTCGTACCACGCGAACTTCCTCATTCTTCTGTAGTAGTACAGAGGCTGTCTCCACGAAGGCATGCCGTGTTCCAGAATGTTGTCGTACTTCTCGCGCAGCTCCGCTGTCTTCAACACTTCGTAGATCCCGGCAACTTGTCTGAACTTCTCGGTGGCATCTGGGGCCGAATTCCTGTCGGGATGCCATTCGAGTGTCAGCTTCCGGTAGGCCTTCTTGACCTGAGCTGCCGTGGCGTCCCGCGGAATGTCGAACCACTCATAGAAGTTGACTCCGACCTCCTCGACCAAATCGTACAGTGCCAGGTCATCAGATGTCCATTGGCAAGACCCGAGAGGTATGAGGAAGGAAAGGAGGAAAAGAACCCGCATGCTAGAATGAGATTTATGTACAGTAGCGGTCAGAATTTCATATACCATCACAAAAACTTGAATAACTCGGCTCAAAATGATCCGTTCGAGCTCAGCTTTGGACATGTTGTACCTGAGTGGACTAGAAAAGTGCCCAAAATTTTTGGTGAGGATTCATGAAGATTCAGATGAGGGACGTCATCTGGAATTCTGAATACCAAAAAATCGAACTGAACAAAATTTTTCTGCATTTTTTCGGAGGTTCCGGATATGTTTAAAATGTGCCCTAGGGTTCATAAAAACACCTCAAAAATTTTTAGAATTTTTGAAAAAGTTTGAAATTTTTTAGAATTTTTTGAAAAATTGGACCCTATAAATGTTTGGGACCCTAACGGTGTGGAAAGTAGTCAGATGGCCTTCAAAATTCTTGAGAGTACGTTTCAATGTACCCTTATTCAAATCAACAAACAATGGTGTTGAAATTCGAAAGTTGATTTTTCGAGTTTTCAGTACTTCAGAACCTCTGGTGAAATTATCACTGAAAAGTGAAAAAATCAACTTTCGAATTTTGACACCATTGTTTGTGGGTTTGAATAGGGGTACATTGAAACGTACTCTCAAGAATTTTGAAGGGCATCTGACCACTTTCCACGCCGTTAGGGTCCCAAACATTTATAGGGTCCCATTTTTCAAAAAATTCTAAAAAATTTCAAACTTTTTCAAAAATTATAAAAATTTTTGAGGTGTTTTTATGGACCCTAGGGCACATTTTGAGAATATCCGGAACCTCCGAAAAAATGCAGAAAAATTTTGTTCAGTTCCATTTTTCGGTATTCAGAATTCCAGATGACGTCTCTCATCTGAATCTTCATGAATCCTCACCAAAAATTTTGGGCACTTTTCTAGTCCACTCAGGTACAACATGTCCAAAGCTGAGCTCGAACGGATCATTTTGAGCCGAGTTATTCAAGTTTTTGTGATGGTATATGAAATTCTGACCGCTACTGTATAAGTAAATACAAGAATGTTAGAAACAAAACAATGATTGAGAGATTTCAACGACAAACGTTTCCGGAGCTGATCTATGAGCTAGAATGCATATTTATCGTAAAAAACCGACTTGCAAATTGGAATTTATAAATATATCTGGGCAATTTTGTGTTTGAATACGGCTGAATAGAAAGTGACAGAGAGATCATCGACGGTTTCGGCAGCAACGAGTGCTCACTTGCCGAACTTGAACTTTATCGGCGCACGGGCGTTGCCCGACTTGTTTAGGATCGCCTGCTGCTCGTTTTTCTGCATCTCGACCTTCTGCCTGGCGAGCTCTGCTCTGTCTCTCTCCAGCTGACCTTTCTGTTCGAGCATCGCAAGACGATCCTCTTCCTGAAAATGCAGCTTGTTACGAAGTGTGTGACAGTCGTTGTGCAGTCTAGGAACTAGAGAAACGGAGTGGACCTGAGTGGGGACCAAGACCTGTTTGTCGGAAATACCTGCTCTCTCTGAACATCGCTGCATTCGTGTATCTGCGATGACGTGTCAATCCGTTCGATCAGTCAATAATTGCTTGCGGGAAGCATTAGAAATTTCAAGAACAATTTGAAAAAGGAGTCAAGAGGGGAATAAGGAGGAGGATAAAAAAGTAAGTTTGGGAGAAGACACGGGAAGCGCGTGCGTTTCGTGAAAAGAAATACAGTAAGCTTCTGAAAGAGAGTTTGAACAATGTTTATGATCAGAAGTCATTATTCCGGCCAGAAGAGTTTGCATTTTGGTGAAACTTACAAATTTCTTGCGACTTTCTTCCGCTTCTAGCACTTTTCGCTCAAGTTCAGCTTCAAGCTGTTTGCATTTCTTACGAGACTCTTCCTGAAACAAAGCACGTTTTTCATGATAGCTGATCTGGAAAACTTACATCTCGCTTCTTGCATTCCGCCAGTTCGACAGCCATCTCTGCCTCGATCTGTGCTCTCAACATCTTTTCCATTTCGTTTCTTGCAGACGTCGCTTTCTCAGCCATCATCGCTTCCAACTGATGGACACGTGTTGAAACCTGTTCGGTGATCTTCTCCTCCAGCCACTTCTTCGTCGGCTCGTTCAGAGTGCTCACGTCAAAAGGAATACTGGCTTCTGCAGGTACATCCATAGGTGGAGGCGGAGGCGGAGGTGGAAGTCTGGAAGAGAGATTTCCAGTCAATCGTTTGTTTTATCTGCTCACTTTGGTGAGTTGTTCCTCTCTCGGCTTCTGTCACGTCGGCGTCTTTCCTCTCGCAGAATGCTTCCCAACTGGTGCGATTCAGCCATTGACGTTTCGGAGGAAGAGCTACGATGTCTTGAAAACCCACAGTTATTCCAGATCATTCAGATTACAGATTACCTTCTTTTCTTCTCGCGATCTTTTCTGTCTCGTTTTCGCTCACTTCTATCGCGATCGTCACGTCTTCTTCGCTCTTCTCGATCTCGTTTCGGAGACCTCGATCGGCTTCTTGAACGACGGGACATTCTGCAGACTTAAATTATCAAAAACGAATAAAATTATCAGCTGAGTTGTACGTCAGGATGCGTATCGACCCGCCATCTGGACATTACACAGCAGTGGCCTAATCGCCGACATCGACGGCCACGACCGCGATAACGCGGCCGTTTTGCAGAAGAGAATGGGTTGAGACGACGAGTGTTTGGAAAGCAGCAGCTAACCCGTTCGGGAAGCATTTAGATGCATATTCAAATATGTTTTTGAACGAGATAAACAAAAAGAATGAAGACTGGAAAACAAATACGATTCATTTTCAGTTAAACTGATCTCTTTGGATCATCCGGTTCATTGAATTAACATGATTTTACAAGTGAAACACCCACATTGACAGTAATAAATTACAATTACATACAATTGATAAATAAGTTGATTGAGGCCTAGTCGAAATTGTTAGTTTTTCATTGTTCCAGATCACGATTCCAACGACAGAAGAAGGCCAATGGAAGGATCATGACCAAGCTGACAAGACCGGCCAGCCACCAGATCGAGTTATCCTGATAACGCATCTTTCGGCGGTTAGAATGTGTTACTGAAAAAAACTCACTTTTTCAAACGGATTCTCGGCTCCCGAAGGCGGAGCGGCGAACATTTCGATGTCTTCCTCGTTGTCGTCGCCGCTTATCACTTTTCCCTGGAAGTTGTCGTCCTTGTAGTCGGTTTCATACTGAAAAAAATATATTTATGAATGTTTGCTAAACTGGCGAACTTACGAGATCAAAGTCTTCCTCAAGAGAGGAGTCACTGACGAATCTCTCTGGTAGTGGTGGCATCTGATCTAACTTCCCACGAACGACAGCGAACGCGTTAATCTTCGGATTGTCATGAGGGCCCTTGACAAGCTCGATGATGATCTTTCCGTTGTATTTTTTCGGGTGTCCTTGAACGTAAATTGAGTCACCTTGGATGACAATTGGTACGTGACTGAAAATTAGTTTTGGAAAGCTACTCAATTATTGAGTACTCACATGTCGTGAGCGAATCCACGGCCTCCGGAAGCTTCAAAAATATCCAGATTCTTCACAGCTGTGTGGGTGTTAATTCGGACGTGGAACACCTTCTCTTCGGGTTTTTGGAAGTAAACTTCCGAGAATTTGAGAATAATGACATATTCGCCATCACCAGCCGGGATGTCGTACCCAAACGATTCCGAGCTCCATCGTTCGGTCTGAACGACTAAAATCAGCTAGTTCGTGTCAAAATATGTACCTGATAGATCTCCATGTCATCGGAGTCTGCGTTGTTGAATGAATACTGCATTCCGTGATCCGATGCGACACCGTCTTTCGATGGGTCCTCTGAGTATCGAATACCGTGTGCTCCCGTCACTCCTGGTCCACCTGTTTCCGACATACATTTAATCTTGTTTAAATTCGTAGACTAACCGCAATTCACGGCGACAATGACATGCTTTCCGAGATCAGCGGCGCTTCCCAAATTGATGAGAAATGCGATAAACAGTAGAAGACATGGCGGTTTGAATGAGATGCTCATCTGTAATGCACGAATTCGAAAATTAGGGGAAACGGAAGATGAGCGGATAATTAATCAAGGAGGAGAAGAAAGAGGTCGCTATTCAATTAGTTATTCGACCAGTGACCACGTATCAAAAAAGGGCGGGCGCGATGTTCGACGTGGCGGTCAAACTGCTGCCACAACGGAACATCAACGGGACAATATACGCGCGGCTACGGACAAGCAAACACAACATTCGGTTCTGCATGTGTTGTCGTCACTTTTAGATGATCTGGTACACACTTTATAACATTTCGCAGCGAAAACGGCTAGAGTTTGCGAAAAACAAGCTGAATTCGAATGAGTTTTTAGCTGGAAACGGGACGCTGGATTCGAAAACATGCTACCGTAATCCTTTTTCGTCATGGCGGGACCTCTCAGTTGGAAAATGGCATGTTCCTTTAACTACCGTAACATGCACTGCTTCTGAAATCTGAGCATCGAAGGAGAATCTTCTTCTCAGAAGCTGAAAGAAAGACGAAAAGCTAAACGAGTAAACATGTGCAAAACGAGTAATTCTCAATCTACGAAAAAATAAGGTGCTTTTTATTAGCGTCCGAGAAAAAAGAGATGGCTCTTCTCGGCACAAAAGTGTATTATCGTCGCGCGGCTCCGCCATTCGTACACTTTCTCTCGTTTTGTGCCTGGTCTTTTCCTTTTTCTCCGCCTTCTTGCTCGGCATTCCCTGCCAGTGTGCGTGTGTTGCTCACGGACAACAAGGGCAGAGTCGGACCGCCGGGCCAGCCGACTCGCCGTGTCGCCTTGACCACCACTCTCGTTTCAATAATTTATTACATTTGCTGGAGACGAAAAAGTAAATACAAATTAGGTTCAGAATAAAGAAGGGCGGTTCTAAACCATCTGTAATGTAGCACACCATGTACACGTGGAAGTTGGCGAAAATAGGGGAAAACGGATCTTCGAAAGAAAGAAGACCCTGTAGAAGATCGGTATAAAGGGGATTTGGGAAGGAATGGGATGTGCCTTAGGCTTAGAAAGGGAGAGAACGACCTGTATGAAAAATAAAACAATCTGGGAGCAGTCAATGCAAAGAAAATCTAGAAGAAGGCGAAGAACGGAACCAGCACGGCCATCAGAACTGAGGCCAGAGCTGCGGATTGCACTGGTTTCGACTGCGTCGTCGTCTCCGCTTCTGTTTCCGTCACGTCGTTGTTCATTGCCGTCGTCGCCATGGCTGGAGTCGTTTCGTCCTTGGTAACGGTCACTGGCTTCTGGTCCCTGGATGGCTCGACCTCGTTCACATCGATGCTCTGAGAATAAAGAATGAGATGAGAAACAGCATGTTGTTACAAATTACCGTAGTCTCCTTTGTTGGTTCCGGTGATTCCAGAATGCAAGAAGCGTTGAACAAGTTGGCCCAGTGAATGTGTACACTGAAGACGTGAAGGACAGCGTCGAATCCGCATCTCTTCTCGATTTCGCTGGTGGAACATCTCATGACGTTGTTCAATCCATCGCACATCTGAGCTGGAGCAGACTTCTCGAGCTGGTCAATCTTTCCAAAGTCCGAGATGCAAGCGATTCCAGCATCTGACTTCGTGTATTCTGAGAGGCACATGGCGAACTGCTTCTGATCACGAAGGGTGATTTCCCTGTTGCAGATCGAGTCGATAAGTCCGATTTGAGCGGAAGCGGCCGGTTCGTACTTGCACTTGAGACCCTCGACGCACGGAATGTACGTCTTGTTGGCCATCTGACAGAACTCGTCCCATTTGTCGGCCTCTCCGATAATGGATATTGGTCGGAAGGCGAACTGATCGAGGTGAGTCTCGCACTGAAGATGCTCCACGAGATCGGATTCTCCGCACTCTCCAGGGGCCATTGAAGTGGTCTCGGTGGCTTCAGTGGATTCCGTTGGAGCGGTTTCAGTGGATGCTTCAGTGGAAGAAGTCGTTGAGGACAAGACGATCTCGAGCGATGGAGTGACTCTGCCGGGCTGGTTGATCGGAATGATCGGGTTGTGCTGTGGACGGACTGGACAAATGTCCGGAGTGCTCATGGCTTTCAGAATTTTGATTGGACTGTCTCCGCACTTGTCCAGGACAATATCCTTGGTGCAGTCGATGAACTTCGGCAAGACGCTTCTCAGAGTGGACAGGTTGAACTGCTTCAGAGTTGAGATGGTCGATCGGATGCACTGAGCGAACTTCGGTTCCTGAGCTTGTCCGAAGAGGCACGAGAGGTTGTCGTCGATGGCCTTGGCAGGGTCCGAGAGCAAGCAGATGTCACGACCAGCCTCGATCATGCACGAGGAGACGACGCAGGAAGTTCTGCCCTCGAGGAGGAAGTGAGCACACGTGCGGAACTCCTCGGTCAGATTGCAGCCACCGGCGAATACTGGAGCCAGCGAGTTGATGTTCTTGATGAGGGACTGCATTCCTCCGGCGAACAGCTCTTCGACTCGGGATCCGATGTCGTTGAGAGGAGCAGCACAGTGTTCGATGATCGATTCTTCCTCTGCGGAGCATCCGATTCCGACGACACGACCGACTGGAAGCTGCCGTCCGACCTTGCAGCGAACGTCGATGGCATTGGCAAATCGGATGATGTAGTTGGAGACCCAATCGGCAGCATCCTGTCCGCACTTAGCTTGTAATTGAGGGATGGCGCACGAGTGGAGACGGTTCGATGACATGCAGGCGGCAGTTGGGGCACCACGGGAAAAGTCGGAGACGCAGGATCGGACTTCCTCGAGGAGAGAAGTCTCACGGATGCACTTGCGGACTTTCTTGAACTCGGCATTGGCCTCGTTACAGGCGTACTCGAACATGGCACTCATTCCACGAGCCCAGAGTGGATGGCAGTTGCTCTCGGCGGAGCAGGCCTTGAAGGTGTGGAATGCCTCGCAGGCCTGGTCAATGTCACGTGGAACTGCGATGACGGAGAGTGGATGTGGCTGGAAAGCGGTGAGCGGCTTGACACATTCCTCGAACTTCTTCTGCTCTTCCACAGAACACTTGGCTGGAGTTACTGGTGGAGTTGGAGCGATCGGAATTGGCATCGGACGGGCTGTTGGAGCACGTGGAGGCATGGTGACTGGGGTCGGGCGGGCGACTGGACGGGCGATGATCTCGTCGAGGTTGGCCGGAGGATCCCTTGGACATCCTTCTTCTTCTCCAAGAGAAGTCATCTGAAAGTAGAATAAGTTATAATAGATGACGTCGAGGAACGTTGGAACCGGTCTAGAATGGGAACAAAACATCACGTAGCGAGTCTAGAAGTTCAACGAACACACCTTGTTCTTCAGACTAAGCAGGTCGGACAGGGCGTCGGCGTGACACTTGGTCTTCACAGCACGTTCTCCGCACGAGAACGTGTCCCTGATAGTGTAGAAGGACTTGCAGAGAAGAGCTTCTCCGTGAACTCCTTGGAGCATCATCTGGACAGTGTTGGAGAGGGAAGAGAGGGCTGACTGGCAGTTGGTGTCCTCATCGGCTTCGGTGGCAAGAGTCTCGAAGCATTCACGATGTTTGGCGAGCATCGGGCGGGAGTCGAGAGAGCAGATCGGAGCAAGTCCGATTCTGGCGAGAGAGTTGAGTGGAGAAGCGAAGGAGCAGCGTTGAGTGTCCTTGAAGACGGTGGCAGAGAGACACTGTTCGTAGCGGGCGAACAGGGAGCAGATACCCTCGACCACAGAAGAGTTGGGACTGGCGATCTCGAGAAGGAAGTTCAGATTGGCAAAGGCAGTGAGTTTCTTGTTGATCTCGACCAGCTCTACCAGACATCCGAGTGCTCCGTTCTCCTGTTCCTCCGTGCACTTCGGAAGGGTCGTCTGCAGATGGAAGTCTCCATCCTTTACGTCCTTCGGAGCCTCTTCCTCCTTCTTCTCATCGAAGCACTTTCCAGCAATGATCAGGTCATTGACCTCTTCTTGCAACTCCACAACAAGGTTCTGAGCATCAATCTCGCACTCGTCGTTCATCGTCACAATGGCGCAATCCAAGTTGTTGTTGTAAGAGATCAATGCATCACATTTCGACGTGGCATTTCGAACTGCGCACTTCTCCTTCTCCAACGTTTTCTGATAACAGTCCGACCACTTGGCAATCTCGTCTTGCTTGGCACAGATGCGTTCAGCAACAGCAGCGAAAGGATCTGTGGAGTAGTTGGCAGAGCAGATGTCGTAGATGTAGTAGAGCGAGTTGACAGCGTCAGCCAAGTTGATGGTCAGGGCAGGCTTGTTTTCGTTGTCCTCGTGATGAGAAGTGGTGGTGGTGGACTCCTCGGAGATGGTCGTCAGGTTGTCATCTTCGTCTTCGTCAGAAGTCGAGGCAGACTCGGTGGTGTCGTCGACGATGAGGGTGGTGCTGGAGGAGTGTTCTGGCAGCTGAAAACAAGTAGAATTAGACAGGGATGGTAGGAAGAAGGACTCACGACACATCTGATGGCAGAGACGATGTGTTCAGTCTCTTCTCTGATTGGACTGAGCATCTCGATGGCATCGGAAGTGCATGCTTCAGGACGGATCGTCTCGAGACAAGAGGTGGCGGTTTGAATGGAAGTGACCAGGCCACAGAGAGAAGACGAAGAAGAAGTCTTGCTGGTATCACAACGAGGATCGGAAGATGTTTTGAAGCAGGCAGCGTGCTCTTTCACGGAAGGCAGCACCAGCTGACACATGAACATCTCGACTTCTCCCCAGGATCGGACACCCTCGTCAGGCATGCATCCCTTCTCGTTTCCGACGCACTCTTGGTAGCTTGTCATCAAGTTGCAACCGTTTTCGATTTGTGACTGACTGAAAGGGATTCGATTATTGTGATGGATGGCTGACACATTAAACGAATAATTACATTTGCGCCGACGTCAGGAATGACATGTTTTTGAGGTTGAGTCGTTCGATCTGGTGCAGGAACTGGACGATCGGCTCGCTGCAGTTGTCGATTCGTTGCTGCATTCCCCAGTCGCAGTCTCCATCAGCCACGGGAGTCGTCGATGCACTGACTACTTCATCGAACTTTCCGTCGGTAGTGGTTTCTCCTTCGATAGTCTCATCAGAACCGTCCTCACAATCTTTCTCTCCATCGCCCTTCCAATCAGAGGGAATACAGCTGCCATCTGCACAGGTGAACGTGTTCGGAGGACAGCCAGCAGCTGAAGCCGCGGCCGCCATGGCCAGAAGCCACACGAGCAGCTCCCAACGCATATTGCTGCAAAAAAACGAATAAAATGAAAGAGAAGATCAGAAGGTGGTCGACATAATGGAGTGGTTTCGGGGGAGAACCAGATACGATGGATTGGTTTGACGCGCGTTCAAATTAGGCTTAAGGTTCAGGCGCAAAGGAGTGAATGGGCGGGAGGCGGAATGGAAGCTAATGCTTGTGCGGACTGACGAATAGGGCGAAAAAATGGAGGGACGCGGATCAAGAAACTGCTTCGTGAATCGAGATTTGTCACACATTATGGCGTAATCTTTAACTACGGTAATAATAGAATCATGGCGGCGCATAAAAGGGTTTCTGATCGGCTTACACTCGGATTCTTTTTGATGTGAACGCGCCCTATTGAGAAGGTAAAGCTCAAAATGTGGACTTGGTTGGACGGGGAAGCGGATAGTTTGTTTGCTTCACATCCCCAATCAAACTGGAGTATCATTTGTACAGTAGACACCTAATGATGGGAAAGCGTGAATTGCAGGTGATAACGGGGATTGGTGAGGAGAGACCACAAGGAGTGGATTCGTGGCGGGGCGCAGCAGTTGTGGAATGAAAGGAAATGTCATAATTGGAAGCTATCGGTATTATTGTGCGAATTGTTCATTTCGGTTGGCCGCGCCTTCTTCTTCCTTCCGATCTCTCTCTCTCTCTCCCTTTCCGTTTTCGATGCGCGGCGACGTTCCCGAAATTCGACAAATGCAAATGAATTCGGAGAGAGGGCGCAGACGGACAGGTAACAGGTGAGGAGATAACCCAAATATTCAGCCTTGGACAAACGGCGGATGACACAATTTTGGAAGCGAACCGATGATAGCGGGTCGGGAAACACGGGAGGAGAATAATGTCGTATGCGGTTTACCGGTGGAAGAAATCGAGAAAGCCGTGTTCGAGGCGGATGGTGAAGGGGGGCTCCTGACAGTTATGAAGATGATTCTTTGTAATCAGAAACTAAGGAATCGTGACAATCAGAAGGTGTTCGCCTTTTGTACCACGTCATCTGAGTCAGAAGTGGAACCTCGAGTTCAAACTTCTAGACTGTCTGGTTCCTGCCCCTAAATGGTTGTTTTGGAAATAAAAGAAAGCAAAACGTTTCGGCGGTCAAAGAAAAACAAAAACAGAGAAATCGTTCGGGAGTCGTGTTTCATATGGACAGCATCATCATCATCATTAAAAACACAAAGAACGCACCGGCCATTCCATCTAAGTCAAGTCGAAATTGACATACTAATGCGGCGAAAGTCGTCGTTGACTTCGCCCCGAATGGTACTTCAAGACTTTCTCGCGGATTTCGATTCTTTGCCCCCGAACCCACAGATGATTTCTTGTACAGATCTATGCGTTTTTTGAGTCGTGACACCTCGGAAGAAGCTGTGAATGCAACAGGTTGGAGGCTTTGTTTGGATAGGCAAATCGACTGATTCTTCGCAGTTGGCTGGGTTCTCCCGGCTGCGACTTGTTTTTGGCAACTTTGACGGTGATCAACCATGCAACAGATAGGTAACTGGGTCATCTTCTGACCCAAAAAACTAGGATTTTTCGATCGGTTGAATGACTAAGCAACTGGATTACAAGTGATGATAGGGACGGGCGGTAGGATTTGCTTATGTACTATCACAGAATCCTTGGTTCAGACGTGATGTACAGACGTTCTAGAAGGGAGTTTCAACTAAGATTCCGGTGTAGAAACCATCAGATACGAACAGAACGTAACAATTTCAACATTACAAAAACGCGATCCACATCTGAAACCGCTTCACACCACGAATCATCGTGAATCAGAGGGTCGTGCCACGTCACTCAACCCAATTTCTGATTCCCGTTACGGAACGTTCTCCAAGTGACTCAGCCATAATAGCGTCGTCAAAGTTTGGGGTCAACGTGAGGATAAACCTGGAAAATGACCGGTGCTAAACCCACACAGTACAAAGAGATATGATGGTGACGGCGAGGGAATACTGCCGACGAAAGCGAAGTCAAGAGGGGACGGACGGAAAAAAGAGGGGAGAAGCGGTGCGGATTGTACGGACGGGGCCGGTTGTTGCCGCGCCGCCTGCCCGAATACAAGCAGCAATCGTTCCCGAACGTCCTGTTCGGCACACTGCCGCCCGTCTGATTAGCTTTTTCAGACACGAATGCTACTTTGGATGGGTGGAGCCGGGCGGCCGGATGTGCGGATAGTCTCCGAGAAGACATAATTAGGGCGAAAACAATGGAAGATGCGATGGCGATGAGGAGGAAAAAAGGCGCGAAACGACCAAAAGTAGCGGCTTCTGAATGGAAAATGAGACGAGGCGGGCGAGTTCAGATCGGAAGATCTTCTCCTCCGACGGATGCATTCACAGCAGGAAGTCAAGTCGAAATCTGGAGAGGAAGAAGTTGGAAAAAAGAAGATCTGATGGGATCTGGATAAGTTTCACTGATGTGAGAGAACGAAGCTGAAAGTTGTCCGTTCGAATCTTCTGAAGTTCCAGTTGTTCTCTAGGATTCCACTGGAACTTTAGAAGCTTCTGAATCTCCTAAAGGACTCAAGAAGACAAAAAACGAGTGAATGACTCTGCCGTGAGGAATGACAACTGATCGGCCTACTCGTACTTTTATTGAAATGTTCACAAGCTCATCAACTCGACAATGACATATTACTATTGTCCTTCTGGCGCCCTCTGCGAAACCGGTAATTTTAAACTTTAACGACTCGCTCTCTGATTCTTTTCCATCTATCTGCTGACTTTACTAGGTGGTATTTAATAATGACAGAAGAGGAAAAACGGCTGAAGATGGAGGTTGAATGAAGTGAAAATGAAGCAGAGTCGAATCGAAATTCGGAAGGAGAAGACGGGCGGTGCGATTTAGTGTGTCAAGGTCGGGCGAGCGGTGATATACTCTTCCGAATTGAGACATTTCGTGGATTGGGCTGTTATCTTCTGATGACTGACTGCCAACTGTGTCCGAAAAGTGTGTCGAAATGCAAAGAGATAGAAGAAGAAGAACACGGGCGATATCTTTTATTCACAAGTTAATCCTTCTTCTCGAAGGCCATGCACACACTGTTGATGCAGTATCTCTCTCCGGTTTTTTCCTTCGGTCCGTCGTTGAAGACGTGTCCGAGATGGGCGTTGCACTGGAAAATCAAAAGTTGAACAAGTCCGACATTTGATCTTCTCACCTGTTTGCAACGGACTTCAGTGCGGACCATTCCGTGAGAAGCGTCCCGGATCCGGATGATGTTGGCGTCTTTGCCGACGGATTCCGAGAACGCTGGCCAGCCGCAACCGGCCCAGAACTTTGAATCCGAGCTGAATTTTCAGAGTGAAATGAGATAATAGTTATATAGATCTCACTTGAAAAGTTCAGCTCCGCAGCAAAGACAGACGTAGCGTCCCTTCTCGAAGTAGTTGTCGAATCCGCCACTCCCCGGTCTCTCGGTTCCTAGAATTCACTTCTTCTAACAAGTCAAAGCTTCTCCCGACTCACCGGACTGCCTTGCAACTCTGTACACCTCGTCCGGCAACACCTTCTTCCACTCCGACTCGCTGATCGATTTCGGTTCTCTGTTCGCTCCGATCTTCGCGATTCCGACGTCTTCAGTTCCGAACTTCTTGCTCGTCATTGTTCGGAAAAACGAGAAAACGGTGCGGCGAAGAATCTGGTTGATAAAGAAAGTGATGATAACGAGGGGAGCGTGTGACTGTTGACTCAATGCATTCCGGAGGTAAGCGTCATGAATTCCGACGCGCTTATCTCCGGAAAATCTCCGATTCTACTGCTACTTTCTATTTCTATTCTACTATAGAAACAGTGGATTATTTGGAGAGCCAAATGAACATGCCAGCAAGTTCCGGAGACATATTTTATTAGGACAATTTTACAGTTTCCTGTATCAGGAAACAAAATACAGACGATTAGAACACAAGATACGAGATGGCTGATATAAGAATGTTGAAACAAATCGGATGGATTGAGTATCTCGGTGCAGTAGATCGGAGAAGGTGATGATGACTAAGAGTCGACTTCGATCGGGATGGCAGTGGAAGTGCTCGGCTCATCATGCTTCGGAGCTTCTTTGGGTTCCTCATTAGCAATTCCTGGGACCTGAGTCTCCGGCTTGGGTTCTTGTGAATTCGGAGCTTGCGACGCAGAAGATCCAGGGGCAGTTGTTGAAGCTTTTTCAGGGAGAACCAGTGCGAGGCGGTATCCACAAGACAGAATCCTGTCACGGAACCCAAGTTTCGCTTCGATGTCTGCGTGAGTTACCGTTTCGAAACTAAAAAACAATGATTGTGTAGAGAAGAGTCGGAAGAACTTACTCTGGTTGGCAACGAACACTTTCGAACATGTGATTCGCGATCATATGATAGTAGTACTCTTCCGACGAGGGAAACTTGACGACGCAACGCAGGCAGACTTCTTTCGCCGTCAACGTCCTCTTCGCGACCAGCTTCATTCCATTGTATCCATAGTAATTGAACGAATCGATCACAGCGTGATGATGCTGGATATCTGGAATCGAAACATAAACAAAGCATTAATTAAAAATGAGACATACAGTGTTGAAACAGTGAAGCAAAGTTGTAGTGAGTGCCTTTCTTGCAAACTTTACAGTACTTCGTCGTGAAGGCGTCAGCTTCCAGAATCCTCCGGTTTTTGCATTCTAGAACTATGTACCGTTGATATATCAGTTGGTTAACAAAAAACTCACCCGGGTCCGCATCAATATCCACGTCTTCCGCCTCTTCTCTCGACGCTTCCTTCTTTTTTCCCTCTTCCAATATCTTTTTAACAAGGAAGTCCACCTCCGGCATGTCCTTCTCCGGCTGTCCTTCCTTCCGTCTCGATCCATCGGTTCTTCTTCTCTTTTTCTTCTCCGAGCTCGTAATTTCGGGACGTTTCTCCTCCTCAACCCCTTCCATCAGCTTGACTTCTCGAACAGCTTCCACCTCTTTCCTCATTTCCAGAGTCTTCATCGCCGCCGCTTCAGCAATCCGCATCTCCTCCTCTCTCCGAGCTTTCTCCTCTCTCCGACGGTCTTCTGCTCTCTTTCTCCGCTTATTCTCCGCATCAATCTTCCGTCTCAACTCGTCCTTCCTCATTCTTTCAGCTGTTTTCTTTCCTTTCGACTTCCCACCTTCATCATCTCTTCTTCTCTTTCTCGACGACTTCTCATCTTCCTCATAAACATAATCTTCGTCATCGTCGTCTTCCGAATCTTTCGCTTTTGACGTTGATTTCGGAGACGCTGCAACTAAGATCTCGGTTTCTTCTGAGTAGGAAGCATCCAACTCACAAGACCCCGAATTCTCGTGCTCGTCCGGCTGTTTCGTCTCGCTCCACCGCAATCCCAACGAGTCCATCGTGTGGTCCGACCACAATTGATAGGACTGCGAGAGCACTTCGTGGACTTTGAGCATGTGCTGCTGGTACTCGAGTCGGTCGGAGTGGACCATTCCGCAGTAGTAGCACATGTAGTGAGACAGGCACGCAGGATCGACTCGCACATTGGAACGGTATCTGGAAAATCGGAGTGTAACTGGGTGAGCTGCCAGAATGCTTACTTTTTCAGAGCGTTCTCATTGATCTTGCCCATTGTGTTCGATCTGTAGAAACTGATAAATATCATAGAAACAAATCAAGAAAGAAAATAAATATAAGTAAGTAATAATTGGAAAATAACCGTATTGGGAAGATTCAAGTACAGACTCTTCGAAAAAATTCATTAAAATTTTTACACGAGAAAACAGAAACCGTGTCGGGACATGAGAAGACAGAAACAGGGAGCGTAATACACGGGGGGATGCACACCATGGAGAAGAAACGTTAGGGAACTTGAGAACAGAAATTTGGAAACTTGGAAAATGTAAAGTCATCAGGATACGATAAATAAGACGGGGAAATGGACAGTTGGGATTTACTTGGCACGAAGCTCTTCGCGGATGTGCATCAGAATCCAGCCGAAAGCATTCTTTCCGTTGGCGATCAAAGGCAGATACTTGAAGTTATCGGAGTGGATCTCGGCCGGCATTTTGATGCTCTGGTTCATATGACGAGTGACCCAGTTCGAAGTGAACTTCGTGTTGGCACCGGCTGCGTAGAAATTGTCTCTGAAATGTTTAATCAGTTTGTAAAGTTATTGAACGGATGAAACGAACCCGAAGTAAGTTTGGATGAGAATCTTGTCTCCAGTGTCCAGAAGAGCCGTCTTGAGATCTTCGTGCTGCGAAAATTTCTGCAGCATAGCGTGCTTCAGCACCAGGAAACTGTCCTTGGCCTTCCACTCGGCGATCTGCTTCGGGTTGGCTTTTCCCCTCAATATGTTCTTCGTAGCTTTCTTCACTTCGATAGGAGTAGTGGCAGATTTGAGCTCCGAGGCGGTGTCTTTTCCGACGAGAGTGAAGAGTTTGCATGCCTGATAGTAGTGCTCGACCGAGTTGTAATTGTTTCCGTCGACGACGATCTTGACTGGATAGAGGGCCGACATGAAGTTGGTCGGGCCACTGAAGAAGACCACGTTGTCTGGAGATATCTCCATTTCACGGACTTTGAGGCCAGGCGGCAGAGGGACAACTTCTTGCTTTTTGAGGAACACCTTCTTGATCGGATTTCTTCCATTCGGAGTGAACGTCTTAGCTGTCTTGTTATTGTTGTTTCGCGGTTGCTCCCCGGTTTTCGACTTATTTTCGGACGTTTTTTTCTCAGAAGTGGAAGTGTCAGATGCTCCCAGAGACATCGGGGATTTCACAGCACGCTGGTCGTTTTTTTCATGCTTCAGCTGGAAGCAATACAACTAATGATGATTTGAGATCAAATCCGCTCACAATCTGCACATATTTCGGTCTCTGGTCTGCCGATTTGTTGCCTGGAAGAGCAGCCGAGAGAGATCCAGTTTCCAGCAGCGGACTGCTTTTCTTTTCGGGTTTCGACTGTTCGATTGTCTCCATTTTAGCAGGTTTTCACTGTAAAACAAAATGTTATAATCAGGTTTTGAATACGGAAAAAGGCTATAAAAAAGTAATAAAATTGGTTCTCAAACCAAATATACAGAAAAAGAACAGAGGTAAATAAATAGAAGAGGTTTAGATTTATCAATTAAAATCTTTTTGACAACAAAAACAAGAAAAGTGGGAACAAATGAGACCTAGAAAACGACTATGACCCTAGAAATATAAAACAAAATCAAACGACACCACCGAATTTAGCTTCTGGACCTTTCGCATTAGTGAACTGTTCCAAGCTGCGCACCTCTTCTCTACGAATTGACCTAAGCTTATTCTCAAAGTCCATCTCGAAATCCACGAGATTCCCGGTTTTGCAGAACAAGTCAAAATCCGGAGAAATCAACCTTTTCAAATCGTATACAATGTCTGGCGTCGGGAATGCGAACTCTCTAAAATAAAAACTCGTTTTCTAACAACGAAAAGGAGAAACCTACAAAACTATGACTGCGAGACTGATTTGCCAGATAATGTTAGCACTGGACACTTTGACAAAATCGAAAAATGCCTCTTTTTTGTTTTTATAAACTATCCGGTCTCGGTTTGGCAGGAATTTCCAATTTTTGTTGAGTAAACGCCTTGTTATCGAGAACATTCTGAAAGAAGTCGTCTCACAGAATGCTTCAAGTTGAATTAATGAAGTAAATGCGAAAGAAACGTTTTTTTTTTCAAATTAATAGGTTTTTTAAACATAAAACGAACCAATTTGGGTGAAACAATTGCGATAGAACATCTTGACTGAAAAAAACAACAACAGAAAACCTCGGCCACTGGAGTTCGGCCACGGCCAGAAAAACGCGGCAATTGGAATACAATTTGTACAAACACCGACTTCTCAAAGTAAATATCCTATCAGGGCATTCTTGTTCAAAAGAAAACCGAAGCGATGACAAATCGAGGGTGAAGATGGTGTTATCGGAAAATCTGAAACATGATGACAAAAGGAGAACAGGCGAAGATATACTCTCCGATCGATAAGATAAGAGCCCAGAAGTGAAGATACAAAGGGGCGGGGCTCACTGGGGGTATATAAGAGCTCTGAAGCAGTCCATCCTCATCATTCTCATCGTCTGACTACTACCCTTCCGTCATGAAGATCCTTGCTCTCGCAGTCCTCTTCTCACTCTTCCTCCACACCGAATCCGCTGGATTCCTTCGGCTACTTCTGACTGCTGACAGTGACTGTCTTGTGCATCTGGAGGATCCGTTCGGCTTTTCTGAAACTGTCCGACTTCTGGCTTACGAGACCCGTTCCCTGGATATCCCTTCCCAAACCGCCTTCTCTCCAATGCCCCTTCGCCTCCAGATGCTTCATCACTTCTCCGGAAAACCCCTTTCCGACGTCAGCATTCAAGAATTCAAAACCGAGAACACTGGTCGCTGGATGTCCCGAGTCGTTGATTCCGACAGCATCATCCTCTCCGTCCAATCCATCTTCCGTTGCGATCAAGGATACTTCGGATCTCTCTGCGAGCACAAGTCCCGCAGCATCGAGACTTCGACTGTCTCCGTCGCCACTCCTGCCTCTTCAGAAGTCATCTCATTCGACTTCGAGATCTCCGACAAGTAAGTCCCCTTCCCTTCCTTTCAACCTAATTTCCCTTTTTCAGCACCATCATCTACAGTTCCCTCGCCTTCCTCGTCCTACTCCTCATTGTCGCCAACATCTGCTTCTGCTGCTCTCGATCAGGCCCATCTCATTCCTACCAGGACACTCTCAACCTCTCCGAACCGAACGTCTTCTGCATCGACGAGCACTCCGGATACCTCTTCAACAACGATTCCACTAGATACTTCGATGCGCCGAGCCGATTCTTGTCTTCGACAACCATCCAGTCAATGGTCTGACATTCTCAACTTCCAGAGCTTCCCTGTCATAATAATCGTGTCATATAATAATAAGATTTCTTTCCGTTTGATAATACCCAGTTTCTTTTAATAATTGTACTTCTATGTATTTCCAATAAACTCCTCGTCTTCAAAGTGTTTCCATAAAGAAATCTAGTTCAATTTATCTACTCAATCGGAATTCATTCACTATAAATTTTGTTCGGGGGAAAAGAGAAACACGCATCGGGGAAGAACATTTTGGCACATAAAGCTAGAAGAGAAAAATAAAGTGATAATTGAGGAATCAGTTGGTGAATTCGACCATATTCTTCGGAATGTTCCCGGCCGCGATCGTCTTGAACATCTCCGGCTTTGCCTTGAAGTAGTACTCGTCGACGTCTTCAACGATCAGAAGACGGTCTCCACGTGTCGCGTACAGGTTGTTCGGGTCCTGTGTGTGGAAGTCCGCAGTCGCCACGGCGCGCTTCGGAGAGAAAGCGTTCGCGATCTCCGCGATTCCCATCGACTTCTTCTTCGAAGGAGATCCGTACGGAGCCCCGAGGAAGCTTTTCGGAACCATTCCTTGTCTGCCACGACACTGTCCGTACAGCCAGTCTGCATCCAGGTCGTCGATCACTTCGACAATATCTCCTTCGAAGACACGCAAGTCCGTTTCGACTCCAGAATCGTAGTTGAACTTTACTTCGACCGTCTTCGCAGGAGCGTTGTGGGTCGAAAGATTGTTAAGCAGCGGCTCCTTCGTCGGAACAGCCATGAGATCGGGACAGTCGACGTATTGCGTCGGGAACATGCCTTTCCGGCCATGCAGCTCTCCTTCCAACCAATCGGCATTCAGACGAGAGATGATCTCGATGCGATCCCCGGCCGAGAACTGGAAAAGGATCAATCATGTTCAGTTCATTCCAGAATCAACTCACCGACAGGTCGCTAGACTCCGTGGAACTGTAGGCATAGAGGGCCGTCGCATACTGTCCAGATCCATAAGATTTCGGTGCTGGAGGAGCAGGAGCCGGGGCGACGAATGCCTGTTTCAGAGGGATCTTGATGTCCAGGTAGGAGATCGGAACGATTCCGTAGGTCCGCGTGTTCTGATTCTCTCCGTACACCCACATCGGATCGACGGTCTTCGACATGAGAACAATGTCTCCGACACGAAGAGCCATCTCATCGGCCTGTGCGGGCGTGTACTCGAATAGTGCGATTCCGTGTGGAGTGGAGATGGCCGGTGTGGAATAACTCGGAGCCGTGGAAACAGTGTGACGTGGCACTGGGGGCGGAGGAGCCGATGAGGACTGGTATGACGTGGCATACGAAGAAGACGACGAGGAGGCGTTGTAGGTGGATTGGGGAGTTGGTGAAACTGAAGGTGGAGCTGGAAAGTCAGAAGATATAGTCGAAATCGCAATTCACATAAAAAGGGAAATTTATGCAAGCGTGCATGGCGATCATCGGTAGCTGGAACAACTTACTGAATGGTGTAGACGATGATGTCGATCCACCGAGATGAAGGTTTTCGAGTTGGGAACGGATGGCGAAATGGGAAGAGGACAACTTGCCCGGGGCTGGCTTAGCAGACGAAGACCCGGAGTCGCGATGCGGTGGCGGTGGAGGGACATCAGCCTTCCGATTGGCATCTGCAACTGCGAAGGCAGCAGAGATCTTGTTCCCACCGCTGGGATCCTTCACCGCATTCAGCACGGCTCCACGGGCCTTCTCGTCCTGGGCGACATTCTTGGCCGTCTGACGAACGTACGGGTTCTTGGCTGCTGCGACAGCCATCTTCTGGACTTCTGGCTTCTTCGCCACATCGAAGAGGGCCTTCGCAGCACTGAACGAGAAGCTGTTGGTGTCTGAAAGAAGTCGTTTCGGGATGGGAATGTAATCATGATGTTTCTGATGAACTCACCTTTCGACATAGTCAGAATACAAATATAATACACCCAAAAAAGGCGCGTGAGGTGCGCAGATAGATGCAGAAAGCGCAATCGATGGAAAAAAGGAGAATGCGAGAGAGTGTGGGAGTGGGAGAGACGCAGAAGCACAAGCAGTCGGCCGTGTGTTTGCGGGAGGGTGACGAATGTTGTGACTGGGCACACCGAAGACACATTGGAAGAAAAGGGGCGGGGCTAGGCAGATCTAGGATGACTCATGACCGGAAGCACTGTTCCGGAAGGTTTTCGTGGCGGGGATTGATATGCAAAAAGGCCGAGGAGGCAGTACTAATCGAACATTGTGGGAACTGTGCTCAGATGCCGGTTCCAACCAGAAACCCAAATCCAGATAACTCACCGATGTTCTCATTTGTTCCTAAATTGCCAGGTTTCGGCGGTGGCTTCGGCGGGGGCATCGTCTCTGCCGAAACGGCTAGAAGTGGATCCTTGGGTTCCTATTTCTGTTTGCCCACAGCCCGCCCCTTTCTCCTGATATTTGCTCAACTTTTTCGTGCTCAATGTGATGGTTACAAAACGAAGTTGATGGGTTGTAGTTTTTGACAACAAGAAGGAAAAAACCACTAGTTTATTACTATTATTATACCGGAAACCAAAGAATTTCTTTATATACAGCACACGGATGACATCATTCGTTTTTCACTCCATAGAACATTGTTACCCATTTGTAGATTTGGCTAGAAGATTTAGAATGTACAACTGCTCCGATCTGAAAGATAATTTATCTGTAACTGAGTATGTAAAGAATGACTCACCATTGGTTGATCACAAAAGGCTTATACTCTCCTGGATGATCTGATTCTCGTCGAGTTCGTTTTGAGCATCTGCATCTGGCTGACGTCGTCGTTGGCGAGAGTAGACGACGAAGACAAAGTAGAGGAAGACGATGATGAAAATCGAGAAGCCGACGCGATCAAATACGTCCGGGAAGTAGTAGAAGAATATGCTGACTGCGAACATTTGGCCTCCGAAGATCCAGAAGAGGGTGGAAGTCTGCAGATGTGACTCTTGTTCATCGTCGTCCTGATCCAACAATCCGTTGTCAACGAGAAGATTGCAGACCCAGTGACTGATTGTGAGCAGTGTAGCAGGTCGGAACAGATCTCGCATCCGATCCGGACGGAAGAACGCGAGACCGATTCCAGAAAGGATCGGAACCATCGTTGACAGAAGAAGGTAGATCTGTCCGACGTTCCTGTCCTGCGCTGCCCTCCTTCTTGCAAGTTCGTCGGTCAGTTGTTGAGTCAACTCTCCAACTGCGTCATTTGGATAACCATGTTGGCCAACAGTTGGTGCGACTGGAACAGCTCGCGGTCGTCGTCGTGCTGGAGCTCGAGACGGAGCAGGGACGGGAATTCTGGGCCTCTGGTAGGGGACGGTGGAAATGTGGCAGTGCATCACACTTCCCGCCTGCAGTCCGTAGTTTTCCAGAGTTCGCTGGTCGTCTCGCAAAAGCTGTCCTCGATAGATCAGCCTTACCACTTTGTTGGTAATGTCGGTGAAGTGTTCGAGCTTGAACTTGGCCACGGTGTCCGACAGAGAGGCGTACGTATCTCGTTCGGTGTCGTTCATAAATTTCAGCCTAATCAGAATCTTTCCTTCAGATGGTCCCTCCACCACTGGAATCTCGATCGGACCATTACAACTCGGATCCTCCTCCCTAGGTGGGGGAGTCGGAACCACTTCGTCCGGTTGTTCCGGTTGTCCTTCTTCGTCCGTCGACGCGTCTTCTGTATCCGAATACTCTTCCACGTCTTCTTCGTTATCGTCTTCACGAACTGTTATCACTTCATTTCTCGGACCAGACGTCTCTGTCACATCCGACATTCTCGTGGATATTTGGTGATGCGCACCAAGGGAAATGGCTAGAATAGGCAAAAGTCGAAAAGATCGGACACAATAACTTACAAGGAGTTGTATAAGTGACATCTGTCGTGACGTAGTCATGTTCTCGTTGAGGTTCTTGTAAAGGTGGCTATAAAATCTGTCTTATTTTCGGATCCCAAGAGTGAAAGCTTACGTTAACATTTCTCAAACGGTTCAGATTCGGTATCAATCCTGTTCTTTCTGCTGATGATCGATTCTGACTGTTTTGGAAGACTCTGGATCGCAGTGAAGCATCGTCTCTGAAAAAAGACATTCCAGTGAATTTTCAAAACAGATTTTTTTGTTTCCTCTTTGTTTTGAATGACTCACCCTCGCGCTAAAATAGCTATCGCGGCGGCGGCGGCGTACTGACTGTCTCGTGAGGCATCTGGCACGTGACCTGGATTAGGCGGCGGCATTTCGATATCCCACAATGTTATTAAATCGATATCTGGCGACCTGGGATACGAAGTTTCAGATTTAATTCACAAAATGCAAATACCTGGCAGGTGCTGGTGAATCAATAACAGTGTTCGGGGACTGAATCACAATGTTCGTGTCGGAAATGGCGACCCGCTGCTCTCCTGTGACTCGAGGAGCCCTGGCTCGCATTCGTTGGACCAGGCGGTCCCAGGGAACGGCCGGATTGAACTCTTGGCCTAGATGTAATACCTGGAAACAAAACTTGAGAATTGTTTTCTAATTGACAGTGGAATTACCTGCACCATTCGTCGAGTAGTCCACGTGTGCATCTCGACTACAAACAGATTGTAGTATAGGGGCCTCCTCATGGAGATTTGACACGCTAACATTGCGCATGTTATCACGACTATGATTGCTATGATTGTGCTGAACTGAAACAACTTCCGGTTGGAAAGTGACACGCGACAGGTGGCAATTAACAAACCTCTAGATGATCAAGTGCGGATTTAACGATGAGAGCGTTCATTTTTAGTGTAGCCTGGAATAGAGGGAATAAATGTCGATGTTTGTACAGTTGATATTTTAGTGTTCGGAGACCCAGAGATGCAGGTGAAAAGTGGACAGTCTCAAAGTTTCCGAATGCCGAATCAATAGCGGACAGTGAAGGCGCGCTAATCGACGGGAAATTGCACGCATTGTGAAGAAGCTTCTAATTTTGGTTTGTAAACACATTGAAAATTAGCTTAATTTGTGCCTAGAAGAGGAGAAAATATAGGCTTAATTTGGGTAATATGTCGTGTTTGCTTTGATTAATAATAATATAGCTTTGAAAACTACGACAATATTAAAATATTCGGATAAAATTATCAGGGGAAAATTGAGAGAAACATTTTTGAAAAGTCGCAAAAATAAAAGAAGCAACGAGTTTTGAAAAGCTGATATATTTCCAGACGAGACCCGGGAACATAAAACTTGTTGTGCGCCTTTAAAAAGATAGTACGGTTGCTCATTCGCGGCAAAACGAAATTATTTCCGCAGCTCCAGCTTATTTCTCTCATTTTTCAGTCTAACCGATTATTCTTACAAAAGTCGACAAAATATTTTGTTTTTTATCGATCTAAAATAATTGTTTTGCTAGAATATGTCCATTCAATCACTTTTTCCTGCATGAGTTATCGAATTTTCTGTTCCCAATCCTCTCTGAGCAGCCACGTGCCGTCGAAGACGTTTTTTGTACTACGCGTTGGTATTTCGTAGGCTACACAGAAGACGACTCATCAAGGTACAAAGTCCAGAGTGACGGGACGGGCGGGCGCGTCTCGGAGGCCAGCCTGTTTTCTTGTGTTCGCCTCGGTCACCACTCATTTACTTATCTCTCGCAATCGATTATGGACATAGTGTTTAGCTTCCCAAAACGTAGTTACACTCATAAGCGTTTTTTTCTGATCCTCTTCTATTTCATCTCTTTTGCTCCCTTTTACTCTTTTCCACTATCAACACAATGATAGAGCTGGGGAGGCACACCAGTAAACAGCGTAACAGCTAGTGTTTATCGACTACTTTCCTGATTTCTTTTCACGTTTTTTGTTACGAGTCGAAAAGTGTTCACGTTCTGAACTTCTTGAAAGATCTCACAAATTATTCATTTCTCGAACACCGACAGTCGGCTTGTTTCTGGAATTGTAAGTATCTATTCCTCGCCAGTTCCGCTACAAACCCAGTTTTGAAAATTCTGAAAATTCAATCGTACAACAAAAAAGGGCAGTGTACTTTGCCCCCAATTCACTGATGAACTGATAAAAAGACACGCTGTCGTCGCCCGCAATTCTGATAACGGCTGTCCAGTTTCCCCGTTTCTTGTCCTTTAGTCTTGTCGTTCTTCCCCTCCAGTACTGTTTTTCCTTCCAGAAGATGCTCCGCGCAGTCAGCTCATCGTTCGGGACTGCCCGTGCCGCCTCCACAGCCGCCAAGAAAAATCTTCCGAACATCGTGCTCGTCGATGCCGTCCGTACGCCATTTGTCGTCTCGGGAACCGTTTTCAAGGATCTGATGGCTGTCGATTTGCAGAAAGAGGCCATCAAAGGTGATTTCGGTCTTTTTTATTGTCAAGTTATTGTTATTTTTCAGCCCTGGTCGAGAAGACACAGATTCCATACGAGAAACTGGATCACATCATCTGCGGAACTGTCATCCAGGAGTGCAAGACCAGCAACATTGCCAGAGAAGCCGCTCTTCTCGCCGGAGTCCCAGACAAGGTTTGCTTTTTTAATCTTAATGATCACAAATAGTCAGTTTTTCAGATCCCAGCTCACACTGTCACCTTGGCCTGCATCTCTTCGAATGTCGCCATCACACAGGGAATGGGAATGATCGCTACTGGAAACGCGAACGCCATCATCGCCGGAGGAGTCGAACTGCTTTCCGACGTGCCAATCCGCTACAACAGAAAGGCCAGAAAAGCTATGCTCGGCATGAACAAAGCCAAGGATGTGCCGTCAAAACTGAAGATCGGAGGAGAGATCGTGAAGAACCTGCTGTCTCCGGAACTCCCGGCTGTCGCCGAGTTCTCGACTGGGGAAACCATGGGACACAGTGGAGACAGACTTGCTGCCGCTTTCAACGTTTCAAGAAGGTAATTTGGTTCACTCTCTCGCCAGAAACAAAACTCAATTTTGCAGAGAGCAGGACGAGTTCGCTATTCGCTCGCACACATTGGCCTCGGAAGCTGCCAAGAAAGGAAAGTTCACAGATGTCGTGCCGGTGTTCTTGGACGGAAAGAAGCCGGTGACCATCAAGGAAGATAACGGAATCCGCGTGTCGACCATCGAGAAGCTTTCCACGTTGAAGCCAGCTTTTGTGAAGCCCCACGGAACGGTCACTGCTGCCAACGCCTCCTACCTCACCGACGGAGCTTCCGCCGCTCTGATCATGTCCGAAGAATACGCTCTCGCCAACGGATTCAAGCCAAAGGCCTACCTCAGAGACTACATGTACGTCGCCCAGGATCCGAAAGATCAGTTGCTGCTCTCGCCAGCCTACGTCATCCCGAAGCTCCTCGACAAGGCCGGACTCGGACTGAAGGACATCGACGTGTTCGAGATCCACGAGGCCTTCGCCGGACAGGTGCTTGCCAACCTGAACGCCATGGACAGCGACTACTTCTGTAAAGATCAGATGAAGCGGTCGGGCAAGTTCGGACGTGTTCCGATGGACAAGCTGAATCTGTGGGGAGGATCTCTCTCGATCGGACACCCGTTCGGAGCCACCGGAGTCCGACTTGCCGCTCACTCGGCTCACAGACTGAAAGAGGAGAAGGGTCAGTACGCTGTGATCGCCGCCTGTGCCGCTGGAGGACACGGAGTCGGAATGCTCCTCGAAGCCTACAACAAGTAAAGAAAATCGACCGAAGTCTCTGCTCTAATCAGTTTTCTGTATGATAAATTAGTGATTGTGTCGTCTATTTATTCCCCTTCTCCCTTTTTTTATGTGTATAGACTCTAGCGGTTGTCGTGCCTTTTCTGAGAACATCGTCTCTCGTAAATCTACTGGTCACCTTTTAACACTTCCTTCCTCTCTTCCCTGTACCTTTTCTATGTTTCAACACCAGAAATGAATATATTTTATTCTTACAATAACTTTTTAGATATCAAAAGGAAAATGTCGTCATGCGTTATGAATTTGTAGCCTTCTTCCGCGGTGGAAGCCATGTTGTTCGCCTGAAATTATGTTCACTGAAACTGTCCCCTTGTTATTCTTACCTTCAAGCTCTCGACAATATGCGACTGCTTCAATCGGTGGCACCGGAACGTCTTCCCTCCGAAGTTGTAGGTCGTTGCGTCGAGAACACCTCCCTGGATCAGGAACCCTCCGTCTTCTATCAGAGAACACGCACTTCGGACCGCCCGGAAGTACGCTTCGAGGGTTTCACACGAGTATTCAAGACAGAATACTGTGGAGACGACTTGGAACTTCTCCGGCACAACAAGCGAATCGTTCTCCTTCCAGACGACCGATTGGACCACTGGAGACTCGTGCACGTTGACCTAAACATTTACGTGATTACACGTGGCTCCTTATCACTCACGTCAAGAACGGCTCTCATCAGTTTCCGTGTCTTCTCTTGCATCTGCGCTCCAGTTTCCATGGATGCCTCGATGTTGGCAATCCATGTGCAGACATTATTCCAGTCGAACGCCGATCTACAAGTTCCCAGTAACCTCGTCCCAAATAGTCACAAAACAAACTTGTTCTCAATCCAACTCATCAGAGTCTCCCTGTTTGCTGGAGCGTAATCCGAAGTGTATATGTTCTCGGCTCTGTCTCTCAATGCGATCGGAAGATATACCGTCGGTCCTGCTCCCAAGTCGAGAACCGATCGGACCTTTTGAGGCAGTCTGTACAGTATTCCGGGTAGGAAGAACAGCACGATCTGCATGGCCGTGTCCTCGGATGCCGTTTTGTAGAAACTGTCCAAGTAGGCAGCCGGATTGAACTTCAACTTTTCCCTCTGTGTCTACTTCTCTCACCTTGCTCACCTTGTCCTTGTGCTCGACGGCTCCGCACTCCTCATCCTTCCGTTCCGCGTTGTCGCCGTCCGCATGGTCTTCCGCGTCGGCCGAACCGGTCATCTGAATTGAATTAGTTGGGCATCAATTCATTTCCATATGAGAGAGGCGTCAAACGACAACAGAAAAAGGAGGACGATTCGATGCGCGTCGCAGATAATCTCAGGAGGAGGTTGCGACTTTGGAGGTGCACTCTCGGCAGCCTCCTCTCCTGATATCCGGTCCGTCCCTTCCCGTCAAATGCTCGTGTCTGCGTCTCGCGGCTCCGTGCTCTCCCTCTCCAGATCTGTAGTGTAACACTCATCGGGCAGTCGCGTGCGTCTCTGTCCGATCGCACGCTCTCTCGCCTCCTCCTGTAGCTTCTCTTCGTTTTCTGTTCGCCGGTGGGTCGCCCCGAATGCTCGGCCCGTTGCTTTATGTTTCTCCGTTTGGGATCACCTCGTTAATTGTTCCTCTCCCATAGTTTTCTTCTTTTCCCGTCTGCCGCCGAGTAATATTTCTTTTCAACTTCTCAGTACACCAGTACTTTTCCATTATCATTCCCCAACTTCAATCATCAGTTCAACTTTCTCTTGTAAGAAACCAATTCGATTCCGACCCACACTTCAATGTTTTCCTTTCGGCTGTGTTTTCGGTTTAGATCAGCTGATATTTTAATGCACGAATGTGACTACACCCCATATTTCAAAACTTTTTATCAGTACTGATCAGTGATTCTTAACCCGAATTTCAAAATCCAACGTCATTTTCCAAATTCATGTGCTGTTCATACCATAATGGTACTCCTTGACCGTTTCCACGGCCGTGGCCTCTAATCTCTGACTTTCTAGGCCATCTACTATATTTTTGACTGTTTCACATGTTTTCGCCGTTCGCTCATCAATTATTCAACGAAATAGTAATTTTTCAAAGAAATATATTTTATTTTTCAGACCGGAATAGCATAAAATGCAATAACCTCCATTTCAATGTCAACCGGTGTTCTACAATTTGTCAAGGGAATCGATTTCTCCGGAAATGATTTTTCGGTAAGTCGATTTCTCATGTTTCTCCAGTTGAATTAATCTTCAGGGCGATCGATTCCCGCACGATGTGGAGCAAATGACACAGATGACGTGGCTGAAGCTGAATGATTCGAAGCTCGAGCAGGTGGGTGTTTGAAGTTTGGAAAAGAAAAGACGGATTGATTTGCAGGTTCCGGATGAGTTGTCACGGTGTGCGAACCTCGAACATCTTCAAATGGCTCACAACCAGCTGACATCCGTCCATGGGGAACTATCCGATCTCCCGAGGTTACGGTCAGTCATTGTGAGAGATAACAACGTGAGTCTTTCATCAGTCTGCTCAAAAAACGATCCATGTTCAGTTGAAAACGGCGGGAATCCCAACAGACATCTTCCGAATGAAAGATCTCACCATCATAGATCTATCAAGAAATCAGCTAAGAGAAGTTCCGACGAATCTGGAGTACGCCAAAGGTGCCATCGTGCTTAATCTGAGCCACAACAACATCGAGACCATCCCGAACAGCGTCTGTGCCAACTTGATCGATCTCCTCTTTCTGGATCTTTCGCACAACAAACTCGACATGCTCCCTCCTCAAATTCGCCGTCTGAGCATGCTCCAAAGTCTGAAACTCTCCAACAATCCGTTGGTCCATTTTCAATTGAAACAACTGCCCAGCATGACGTCGTTGAGTGTTCTGCACATGAGCAACACGAACAGGACGATCGAGAACATTCCGCCGACCTTGGATGATATGCACAATCTAAGAGTGAGTGATTTCAAATTCATTGAAAAATCGACATCCGATTGTTTCAGGACGTTGACTTTTCCGAAAACGGTCTACCGATTGTCCCAGAAGCGCTGTTCAAACTGAGAAATTTGAGGAAACTGAATTTGAGTGGAAACAAAATCGAAAAACTGAATATGACGGAAGGAGAATGGGAACATCTGGAGACTCTGAATGTCAGCAACAATCAACTAACAGTTATTCCCGATTGCGTCGTCAAACTGACAAGACTCTCACGACTTTACGCTGCCAACAATCTACTCACTTTCGAGGGAATACCATCAGGAATAGGCAAACTGATCCAACTGACAGTCTTACATCTTTCTTACAACAAACTCGAATTAGTCCCAGAGGGCATCTCCCGATGTGTCAAACTGCAGAAACTGAAGTTGGACCACAATCGACTGATTACATTGCCGGAGGGAATACACTTGCTTCCTGATTTGAAACAACTTGATCTGCATGAGTGAGTGTTTTATCTGAAAAGTGAGGAATCCAGAATTGAATTGAACAGAAAAAGAGAATTCGGCCTGAAAAGGCAAACATTCGTGGTCTTTTCCGAATGTAATGTGTTTCCTGCCCGATTCCCATGCAGCTCTGGAACGCATGACTCAGCAGGCCAGTCGGTCTGTCCGCCGTCACAGCGCATATGAATTTGGCATGAAACAGCTTTGCATTAATTCAGTTGACGGATTAGGCTACGGCCTCTAGTTTCTGCTCGCACGTCTTCAACTGTTCATTTCTTTCAGCAACGAGAACCTTGTGATGCCACCGAAGCCGAACGACGCTCGCAAAAAACTCGCTTTCTACAACATAGATTTCTCCTTGGAGCACCAGGTAGGTCAAAACAAAACACAAACGAAAACCTTTCCGCGCGCGATAATCCGAAGTACTAGAATGCATTTCTGATCAACACATTCATCAAACACCGAAACGAGTTCTGCTTGTGGTTCCTTTGGAATGAAGATGCTCGCGGAGCACGAACTCTTTTGCACCGTTTCCGGCGTGCACTCCTCTGCACCCATCTTCTGCGCCCGGAAGACGTCTTCCTCTCAGTCCCGCTTCTCTATTTCTGCTCGCCGCGCCTCGTTTCTTTCTTGCTCAAAAAAACGCGGAGTAGACGACTTCCTTTTCTTTCAATTCTTCCGACGCACTGAGAGCTGCCAAAATACTCATTTCTGACTAGCCGCTTCCTTCTCCTCTCTAAAATATGGGGGCCGAGTGTCTCTTGGTGAGTGACCTCGAAGCAGCAGGTGATCTGGCAGATGTAGAAATCTCGAAAACTTGAAACTTCACTTCCCTACCAATGTCCCGTTTGCAGCGCAAGATCGCCGGTCAAATGGCGAGTCCGTCGTCGTCGATCTCGTCGGTGCATTCCGGAGGAGCACGGCAGGATGCGTTGGCCAGACGCAAGGAGTTCATCCGTCGACGGAAGCAACAGGCCGATCAGCAGAGCGCCGACAAAGTGATACAGGTGAGTGATTGCATCAGTCGAAAAGGTCAGAAACGGAAAAAATCAGCTGCTTTCCCAAAATTGCATAATTTAAAGTGCGTGACACTGCCTTCCCGCATCATATTTTTATCGTTTGATCGATAATCTCGATCATAAACTGCAGTGTCCAGCCCTATTTTCCTCCTTTTTTGCGCTGTTCTCTGCTGAGAGAACGATGCTGTCGAATCATATCACTCCGTGGCCCAGTTTGGTCACTCTGCGTTTTGTTTTACTTTCACTTCAAACGTCCTTGACCGCAAGTGGTTTTTTCTTCTTGCAGGGCATGTCGAAAATCGCCGGAGTCGGAGCTGCGCTGACTGAGAAGCAGCAGGAAGAGGAGGAACGGCAGATAGAGGCGAAGAGTGCTGTGAACTGGCAGAAGAATCTGGAGAAGAACCGACGACACATCGACTACAGCGACATATTCGATGAAGACGTCGGCAGCGATGAAGGCATGTGGGTTTGGGAGATCGAGAACTTCTACCCTTCCATCATGGACGATGCTTTCCATGGTCAGTTCTACGATGCAGACGCTTATCTCGTGCTCAAGACCACTCGAGAGATCTCTGGACAGCTTCGCCACGCCATTTTCTACTGGCTCGGAGAGCACGCCTCCCTTGACAAGGGAATGTGTTCGGCTGTGCACGCCGTCGGACTCAGGAACCATCTGAATGCCACGTGTCGAACTCAAAGAGAAGAGATGAACGATGAATCGGAAGAGTTCCTGTCGCTGTTCGGAGAGGAAATTGTGTATATTGAGGGAGGACGCACGACTTCTGGCTTCTACACAACTGAAAAACCACCACATCTGACTAGACTCTACCGTGCTGGTGTCAACGGAACGGCAGTCGAAATGGAACCAGTTCCTCGGAGTGTGGAGTCTCTGGATCCTCGATACTGTTTCCTTCTAGACGCCGGAGACACGATTTGGATATGGAGTGGATTCAAATCAAGGGTGAGTGAGAAAGAGTATCACAGAGTAGGCAAGAAAAAGAGAGAGACGCAGTAGAGTGTGCACTGGCCGGCCCTGGCGGACTGGCCAGTCTCTCTGCCCGTCTGCCCGTCTCGCCAATATGTAAACTGGTCGGGCAGGCTGAGAAGACATGACTGCTTGGCGCAATGGTAGCGCGTTCGACTCCAGATCGAAAGGTTGGGCGTTCGATCCGCTCAGTGGTCAAATGTTTTGCTTTTTTCCAGCTCGATCGGTTTTTGTAACCAAATTACTTTTCCAGATCACTGTTTCCAACAAGGCCAGATTGTTCGCCGAACGATTGAACAAGCGAGACAGGAAGGGCAAGAGTGAGATCGAGACGTGTCGACAAGCAAGATGCCCTCCGGAGTTCTGGCAGGCACTGACCGGAAGCTCGGACAAGCCAGATGCCACGATCGTCGAGCATGTCCCGGAATCGTTTGTTCCGGAGAGAAAGAAGTTGTACAAGGTGAACATCGGAATGGGGTTCTTGGAACTGCCGCAGGTTGAGCTGCCTAAAGGAATCGCCAAACAGGAGATGCTCAATACAAAAGGAGTCTTCATTCTCGAGTCCAACTCGGATATCTACCTCTGGACTGGCAAAAAGGCGAATCGACTCCTGAAGATGGCAGGTCAGAAGTTGGTGGTCGAACTGCATCAGATGATCGAAAGACCCGACTACGCACAAGTGTACCGGGAGACGGAGGGCGAGGAGTCGATGATGTTCCGGTCGAAGTTCGCAGGATGGGACGAGATAGTGCCAGTGGACTACACGAGGACCAGCGATTCAGTACAGAGAGTCCCCGATCTGAAGGTGATCGTCAAGCAAGACAACATGATGCGTGCCGATCTGGGAGCTCTATTCCTCGAAAGACAACCTTCCATGGCGTTCGAAGAGAGTGAAGAGCTGATGCTCGACTGCAATTACGATCTGGAGCTGATGGAGAGCTTCGTTCTCGAAGGCAAGAAGTTCGTGAAGCTGCCGCAGAAAGAGTTTGGAATATTCTACACGATGGACTGTTACGTGTTCCTCTGTCGATACGCAGTGTTGCCTGAAGAAGATGAAGACGAGGAAGAGGAGGAGAACGAGGACGACAAGCCTGAGATGGACTTCAAGTGCGTTGTGTACTTCTGGCAAGGAAGGGACGCTTCAAACATGGGATGGCTCAACTTTACGTTCCAGCTGCAGCCCAACTTCGAGGAGATATTCAAGGATAAACTTGAGGTAAAGAAAACGTTCTTTAGGTGGGAAGTCTAATATGTTGATGAGTTCAGGTGGTCCGAATGTATCAACAACAGGAGAATCACAAGTTCCTCTCGCATTTCAAGCGCAAGTTCCTCATCAAACGAGGCCGTCGTGGTTTGACGAAGAATCTCGGTGGCAAGTGGCCAGAGCTGTTCCAGATGCGAGCCAACGGATCGAGTGTCTGCAACAGAACCATTCAGGTCGACTGCCAGTGAGTTTTCCGAAAACGTTTTCACGATTAGCATATTTTGTTCAGAGCCAACCAACTGTGCTCGGCGTTCTGTCACATGCTCCGTATTCCGTTCAAAGAGGCCGAAGAAAGTGGTCACAGAGGAGTCGTCTACGTGTGGTTCGGAAAGGATTCGGATCCACGGGAGCACGATTTCGCTCGTCAAGTGGCTTCTGATTTGGTCGTTCGTGACGATGATAACGACTTCCGGATAGTCGAGGTGCAGGAAGGTGAAGAGAATGAAGAATTCTGGAGGGTACTTGGCGGAAAGAAGGCCTACGAGTCCGACAGCTCGTTCGTCAAATACACCCGTCTCTTCCGTTGCACCAACGAGAAAGGATACTTTGCAGTATCCGAGAAGACTGTCGATTTCTGTCAAGTAAGTTGTCGAATCCTGAATTTTAAAAACATTTTTGTATTTTGTAGGATGACCTGGACGACGATGACATAATGATTCTCGATAACGGAGATGCTGTTTTCTTGTGGATCGGAGCTCGTGCCTCTGATATAGAAGCCAAGCTCTCCTATCAGGCAGCACAAGTTTATCACGCGTCGTTGCGAATGAAGGCCAATGAGAGACCTCGAAAGTTCATGCTGGCCGTGAGAGGACGCGAGAGTCGTCGGTTCCGCAAGTGTTTCCACGCCTGGTCCAAAATGAAGGTGAGTTCGATACAAATGATATTCGTCAAGCAAATTAAAATTCCTGCTTTCAGGAGCCAGTGGGCAACTAATCTACCCAGCAAGTGCCACGTCACCGATCTTCCCCGATTTCTAGTCGTTTTCAAGCTAACCGGATGCAAAATATATGATTTTATTGCCTCCCTTCCAATTTATATAATTGCAATTATTTCTTGTTACTACTAATTTATTGCCTTCTCCCCGTCCTGACCCACTTTTATCACTTCGAATTTTGCTCATTCAACCCTATCTTACGCACCGATTCGCGTGCTTTGTCACGACGTTCCCCAATCATCTGCTTACATTTTATAACTGTTTTGTGAAATATGATTTCTCTCCCCTCTGGTTTTAGCTGATATCAGCTGATGTTTCTAGGTTCCACGGCACACAGACTAGACGAGTATAGACACGTTTCGCTAATTATAGGGTCCCGATTTTCTGCTCTTTTCAATGTTTCCTTTGACTCGTTCATTCACTGATTCCGCCGAGTATCTTTTCGAGGTTTCACTTGTTAAATATTAACCCTTCCATAGCCTTTTCTTGGTGTTTCTCACGCATATTACTGTAGAAAAACGACTGGTGCTCTTCTTTTTCCTTCATCACAAAGCAACTTTCACATGAACATAACATACAAACCGATGCATCCTATTTGGAATAGTTTAATAAATTTACCTCTTTTATTGTGGAATTTACATTGGTATGCTCACGAACACAAAAAAAACATCTGCATTTTCGAATTTTGCTTCGCAGCTGTTTTGATTTGAAGGAACATGTCTCGATTCGGGGAAGAGGTCTCGCCACGATCGTGCGAAGTACAGTAGGCGCCGCGCATTTGTGCCCGAATTATTTTACTTTTTCACTTGATTTGTTGACGTCAACATTGACAATTGTTCAATTTTTTCACCAATTGAGTAAATCAAAATTTTAGCAGGAGCAGTGACGGTATTAACAGAGCAGCGTCCGAAACTCATTGCAAGTAACTTGCGCTTATTCGTAGTTCCGATTTGAGTCGAAATTATTGAAGAAGATGAAGAACGCAGAGGTAAACGTATCTTTCAAGTCTTAAAATACATTTAATATTAAAGGGAACAATTGATCATATGGGCCTGGAGAAAGATTATGAAGTGGATGAGGTAACCAAACATATATAATAAAGTTATGAGAACTCGAAATTTCCAGCAGGTTTCGCATAACGACGCGTATACCCTTGCGATAAACGCGGATCTCAATGATTCTATAGGTGAGAGTTATTTCAAATTTTCTTACTTTCGGAAATCTAACAGAACAGGATAATGAAGTCGATTGGTCGGAGTATCCAATTGGAGCTAAGAACTCCCCCTGGGTAGGCATCAATTTTAGGTTTCGCGAACGTAACCACATCGATTGCAGACTTACCCTCATCGCCCGAAATTATCAAACAAAACTATGATAAAAGGACTCGTCCAGCGTACCGAAAACTACAACAAGAACTTCGACCGGAAAGCAATGACCGACTCCAGAATCGCTCTCGGTAAGTCCAAAATCAAACAAGAGGATTAATTCATCCTTTTATAGACGTCGAGCAAATGAAAAGAACGAAAATGCCGGATGTAGTGGTACAGGAAATTGAGAGGATGGTAGTGTCCAATCAGCACATACATGTGCGAGGACGTGGTGACAGTTTTGGGAGATTGCGTAGTTCGGTAATCCACTTTCTCGACTAATCTTCAAAACGTTCAATTTCAGTCTCATGAAAATGATAAACCCGTTATTAATAAACCCGCAATCTTCAGCCCAACCAACGACACAAAAATTATTGTAAGTTTTCCATTTCACATTGTCTATGCGAAATCATCGGTTTTAGCCGTTCGCCAATCGCATCAATGACATCCTTTCAAATAATGGTTCTGGAAACACCTCTCGCATCATCGTTTCTGAAGAGGATAACCGCAGTCTCAGCTTCCAATCACCTCGTCGTTCTAGTCTTGCCTCTCGACTGGCAAAAGAGAGTGCTGATCCTCCTGTCAAACATCAATTCGATCCTTCCACGGCATACAACGGAAAAGTGAGTCCAACAGAAACTTGCTCGACATTTACAATGCGCTTCAGGTTGCCCCAGATTACCGCTACAGTTACAACCCTCAGCCACCACCGTGTCCTCATGTGCTGCCAGCTCTCCAGGCGGCCGCACCCTACAGCCCCGCTACTCTAGTCCGTCCAGGACAGCGCTATCCGAAACGACCGGAAAACAATCCACGTGAGAGAAAAAATCAACAAATTGTGTGTTTGAAAAACTGTTTAGAGTTGCCACCGAAGCCCAAGCCTCTCAATCATGATTACTACGAAATCAATTTGTATGGCGACACTCAGGAGGAGAGAATTGCACAGAGAATCGAGTGGGTACACCTGTTTAGTTGTTTCAGTACTGTGTTCTTTCAGAAAAACGGTCAGACAAACGGAAGCCCCTGTGCGATTCTAAACAGAGCAACGCATTCGTCAACTAATGCTTTATGTTGTCAACTATTTTGTTTTATTATGTTTTATTAACTGTCGATAGATGCCTAGTGTGTATGGATTTTTTCTCAATTAAGAATTTCGGAACGTTTTATTCAATGTTTCTGCACAGAAAGAGACCGACTAGCTTCGGCAAAAACAAGACCGAGTTTATCAGACACTTGCTTCAAAACCGCGTGTGCCGTTTCTCTGGCCACGTCATCGTGTTTTGCGTTGTGCTCCACCGTAGTAAAAGGTCGTTTGTTTGCCTATTCGAACTTATAAAAAGGACGAAAACATCGAACGCCCGCAGAGTTCCGCATTCTTCGTCACTAAAAATGGGCAAAACCGTTGATGAGCAATTCGAAGCTGCTGTTTGGATTATCCAGACATTGCCGAAAGACGGTGAGATTTAGGAGAAACGAGAGAAAACATTGGGACCTCTTGGATTCAGGACCGATCAAAACGACAATCAACGACCAATTGCTGATGTACAGTCTGTTCAAACAGGCGACTGTTGGCCCGTGCAACACTGAACAGCCTTACTTCTACAAGATCGAGGAACGGCTGAAATGGAATGCGTGGAACGAGTTGGGCAACATGGAAAAGGACGAAGCGAAGGCGCGCTACGTGGAGAAGATGCTGCAGTTGGTGGGTTCCCGAATAGGGCTAAGACACGGTCTGTTTTTCAGTGTGACAAGGCTGAAGAAGAGCATGATCTGATGACCTACATCAATGACGCCGCTACTGTGGCCAAATATTCGGGGTTTCTGGAGAAACAAGACCAACTCCGTGAGCATTTTGCGACATTGGGACGGACTACTGTCAAGGGATACGAGGGGAAGACGTTCGATGTGAACGGAGTGTCGGTTACTCTTTGATAAGTGTTTATCACAAGTGATTTTCAATTAATTTTTAAATAAATCAATGTTTCAAATTATTCACTTCGACTGATTCTGGAGTCTCTTAGTCCAGTCATACGGCTCCCAGAGTTTCTTGAACTTCTCTGCGCGCGACTTCTGTTTCGACATCTCGTCTGTTTCTCGCTTTCGCCATTTCTTCGGTGGCAAGTCGAGCATTCCGGCAACGATTTCCTGCAAGAATAATTTTCTGATAATTCCCTGCAAATGAGAATTTACAGTTCCAAAAGTGGCAGGGAAGTGATCATGGCTTTCGATGACGTGCGCGAATCCATTGCTGAGCCCGAAGTCGACGGCGAAGTAGCTGAAACCCTTGGGAATCTGGCGACGGAGATCTTTCGTCTCGATCAGCTTCTTGTTGTCCATGTACTCTCCTTCGCATTCGTTGATGGCTTTCTGAAATTTTAGATTCTTGAATCCCCTCTAACGTCTTCAGAAAACGGCGCCTGTGTGTCTAGTTAGCGGGAAAAACCACAAACACAGTCGAAGGATTGCGCGCATCATCAATCACTCGGGTACGGTTCGAAACCTTCCCCGAACGATTTTTGTGTCGCGTCGCGAAGGAATTCGGTGTGATAAATCTGATAATCTTCGAACACACACACACACACATAAAAAGGGTACGCATTTGATGCTACCCGGTTTGAAGGCCGCTTCCTTCTCGGAATGTGAACTTTCGAAATGCGAATCGCCAATATCTTGCGTAGACCTCCCGGACCCCCGATCTGCATCTCAATATTTTTTCGGTTTGCGTCTGATTCGCATCGGAAAAGCCGAAGAGATTCGAATCTCCGCTCACCGCCGCCGCCGCATCGCTTTTTCGCTTCGTTCCAAATCGAAACTGACAACTCTAATTTGCACAAACCGTTGACAAGGTCCTTTCAGAGATCGTAAATCTAGCGAGGCTAATTTCCAGTCTTAAAAGTACATCTGCAGTGAAAGTGCGCTTGCGTCAGCAGAAAGTTTAACATTGGAAGAGGATCTCAAACTCGCTCAGTGTTCAAAAGATGTTCGGTGCGAGTGGAGAGATAGAGATGTCATTCCATAAATGGGCGAGAAGATCAGATGACTGAGAGGAATATCGGTCGGTCGCGAGGCCAAAAAAAGCTGACAAAAATTGATAACGACAGCGTCTTCCTTCAACTTTTTTCGGCTGCGACGATCTGATCCCTGCCGAAGATGCGCGTGACTCTGCTTTTGTTTTGATGAAGCGCCGGCTGCGACCGCAATGAACTTCCTCGTGTCGACGTGGCAGACAGAATGACCGAAGATCGCAACTAGTCGATTAGTCGGTCGAAAGCGTTCTATTCCCTTTCTCCCGCTACTGCCAAGTCGGTCGTGTCGGCCGCATTCCTCGAATTTTCGTCGCCGCTGGGTCTCCGCGCCTCTCGTCGTTAATTACGAGCAATTTCGCGCGATTAATCCAATTTACACCCCAAACCCCTTCCCTCCAAGGGTTTTTGTTTTGGTTTTCTTTACACACACTCGTACGCACACACCCAAATACGCGGAAGATGACATACCTTGAAGTAGATTGGAGCAGTGTCTCCGATCTCTTGATCAACGGGAATGCACTCGATGTAGACGTGAGGGTTGGAATCCACGTGCCGCGACATTTCAAGGAATATGCAGTCGCGATCCTGCTCTTTCCAGAGAGCCACGAGTCCTAAAAAAGGAATAAAACTTGATTTTTCAGATGCCATAATTCTAGATCTTCAAATGATTGATAACTTGAAGAACTAGGTCCTGGACATTCAGAACCCTGTTATTTTCAATAAACCCAATCAGTATTCTAACCTTTTCTCCAGATTCGCATTTCATCCCACACATTCTCGTCCAGTTGAATCGAACTCGAGCAGTGCTGCGTCGGCACGATGATTAGGTGCTCCTCATCCAGTCCATCCCATTCGACGACGGCCAAGTAGGTCTGCAACAACGGTAACTTTCTGGCTTTCCCCGACTGGATCCGTCGACTTCCGCGTCTCCCTTTCAATGCTTCCCGGAACCCTCGAACGAGATCATCCTTGAAAGAAATCGATCACTTGTTGGTTGTTCAGGACGATGATAAACTAACAAAATGCAAATTCGTGCGTCTCCTCCGTGCCATTCTACCTATTTTAACTATTCTCATTCACGATGGGCGGCCGACCGGCTGGCTGGATGATCGTTCAAGAACCCCTCTTCTTGCGAACCAAACACCACGACAAACTATTCAGAACACGAGTGTTTTGTATTGTGTAAGACGGTTGGGTTAGGATGGAACGAGCCAGCGGGCAAGAGTCATTCGGTTCGTGATCTGCACGTCTTCGCGTCGATTTGTGATCAGTTTCGCATTAGTGGCTACTCTTCGAGAAGTACACACAGCCCCGTCAGATTGTCATCTCGACTCAGATACGCATCGCAACGAAACCTTCGGACTCCGACCGGCCACTTCCAAACTTCCTCACCCCTATCATCGTTTTACAACTTCGGGCGGTCGGGTCTGGGTGGGTCAGTATGTAAGTGAGTGTCTCATAGACACAATCACCTCGAGAATGGCACCCGGAAGAAAGGAAACGAGAAGAAAGGACGGAAGCAGGAATGCTGGAAGTACACTCACGTTGATTCCGACGGCGATGACGTTATGCTTGGCGAGGCGAGAACTGTCGATGCACCGGGCACAGTCGTCGAACGAACGCTCGATCCGCTTGTGCTCTGAAAACTTCATTTATGTGTTGGAATTCTGAATGAGAAGGAGGGATCAGTAAGATCGGCTAAGCCGTCACGTGCCCTCCTGACCACAGGTCGGTCTTGGAAGATCAAGTAGCTCCCCGAGAAGTGTTCCCCAATCTGTCCACGTGTCCTGAGACCTCGAAACTTCCCAAGTACTATGGTCTCCTTTCTGTTCAATTATAATCGCAGCAACACTCCTCTTTGACAAAAACAACGAGTGCAAACTACTACAGACACTTTCTTTTTTCCTGGCTGCAATGACGCAATCGAGTGCAGATGCAGATGCTGCTTGTTCGATGATCTCTTGTCCGGAAGCACACGTTCATAACCGTTTCCACTTCACTGGCAGACAGGGTTGAGTGGCTGCCAAAACGGACGAAACGCTGTTGCGAACAGTACGCCCGCTTCCTTCCGATTTCCGACGTCTTCATCCGTAAAATCGGAGAGAAGTCTGCGTGTTTCAGAAACATCAGTAACTGTCGTGCGCATCGTATCAGAAGACGTCATTGTGTCTGTTGTTTCCAAACCCAAATCAAACCACAGCAGAGATTTGTGATGTCTTTTCCGAAATTGATGTGATTGTTGCTGATTCGGCTATTTCGAGAGAAAAACAGAGTTGTTCCGAGACCTCCGCTCTCGAAACAGTGACTCATTAAGTGTTGTCGCCGAACCGACTGCTATCATGTGAAAAACGGCACAGAAAACCGAAGATGATGGATGATCGTCGGTCAGTGCGAAGAGTCACGCGGACGAGTTGTTTCTGAGAAGACACCGTTCTGATCTGATCTGATCATCAATCATAAATTGGCTTGGCTTCGCGCCAGAAACTGAATCGAATGGTTCAGGAGGAGGAACAACCTCGTTTGGTCTTTGTTCGTGTCGAGTGCAATAAGTTCCATTCACTGAGGTATTCCATCAATTCAAATCATCTCTCGCCTAGATTCAATTGGTAATTAGTTGTTTTTCGCAACATTTCACTGGAAAATGCAGTAGGTCGGCCTGGGGACGTCGCCACAGAAGCGATGGGGCGGGCAGATAGCACTTGGGGGCGGGGCGACTCGCATTCCTGTCGACTGCGTCTCTCGCCCGTCCGACAGTCCGCGCCCATCAATCGACTGTCGCTTTTAACACCCCGAGAAAACAGAGAAGACGACGTCCTCCCCGAAGCATCCTTCAAATTCATTCCGTATTGGTCGACACCGCATCGTGTGGTGACACTCCGACTCTCCAGTTATGTTTGTTGTCTCCCTTGCCCTCTTCTTCACTTTCTGTTCACTGAGCACAGCCACCACTGAGTGGTGGGGAGACCTTAGGGCACATCTGAATCCTGCCCGTCAAGCACCATTTTATGATGTGACTTATGATGAAAAAGGTGAGAAAATCTGACAACTCGAACGGTGTGAACGAGCCCTTTTCAGTCAACGTGTGCCCACAAGGCCTCCATGCTGACGCCATCCCTGAGTACGTCTATTTCGGAACCATGCTCGCCACGATGACCGTCGACGAGCATGATCAGTGTCTCCAGAAGTGCGCAGAGAAACCTCGTTGCAAAGCTGTCAACTTCTTCCACCCATTCGCCTACCAAGAGAAAGGATTCTGCGAGCTGCTCACCGAGGGACAGCACGACAACCCGTCGCTGATGCGTCCCTTCCGCAAGGCAACCTACTACGAGAAGATCCGTTGCCGGGAGCTAGACGACGTGGAAGACGTCGAAGAGGCCGTTGTCGCATCGGAAATCACTGAGAGTGAGTTGAGCAGAACCCGTGGCAGAGAAGTAGACATCTTGTTTTCAGAAGCCCCAGAAGACGTAGTACGCGAGAAGAAACTCGACATGAGCAAGCTGATGAAGAAGCTGTCGGCTAAAGTGAAAGAGTTCAACGGCGGCTCAGGCGGATTCCGCGCGGCCCGCTAAGCAGTTGGTATTCTTTCGCGTTGCTCTCTGTCTGTACCATATAATTAACCACTCTCCACTCGTTCCTATAATATTTGTTTCCCCTTCTACATGTCCCTAAAGATCTCTTCATTTTTCCTCGCTCCTCGGGTCCGTCCGCTTATCCCGTTGTTTCAAACCGCCCATTCCGTCCAAATCCCTAGACACCTAGTCAAAAGTGTAGATGATTTCCTCGCTGTCTCTCTCAATTTCTCTCCGATTGAAACCTTCTTACGTGTACGTATTTCGATACTTCTGCTGCAAAATAAACCCTTCCTCCATACATTGTTTCGTTTCTTCTTTCTATCCTTCTCACTCTCTTCCACCTTCGCGTCCTCTTATCTAATCTGGTGACATTTTCGTCGTCCGACACACCGAAACTTCGTTTCTCATCATCTCCTGCCTCATCCCAACATCAACATTCCTGTCCGATTTGGACGTGGACGGAGAGGCGAAAAGTGAACGAAGACTTTCAGAAAACGTGGAGGTAAACAAACTAATCGTGCCAAACGATTGATGACAATATCGGAGGTAGACCGGTTGACGACGACGTTTCTGGAGGAGACCGTCGTGTTTCAACATCGGACACTTGTTGATTTCACCTTGAGTTTCAAATTATTTTGCAAATTTGATACTACGTCTGTGTTTTGGATTTTGACCAAATCAAATAGGAGACGGAGAACACAATCATAGTGAGTTGAAGATTTCCGACGAATGATCAGGATCGGAATGAGGATACCCTGCTACAGTTTGACCTTTTTCGGGATTACTCTGGAGACGAAATGTCAAAACCGCCTTGTATTCGATTGCCTCAATCTTAACGACTCCATAAACCGAACCAAAGATTCCTCACTCCAATTCTTCGGCCAATCAGTGTAATAACCGACCCATCAGCCGGTGGCCCCGACGAATAACAAAAATTCTTGCCGGGTCGCAAAAAAAACAGTGTCTACAAACGGATGAAAGATCGATTCGATTTGATGTTTACGAGTAAGAAATTCGCATTTTTCAGAAAACGTCGTGACGCAGACAGGCAAAGACTGATGGTTTGTGATCAGCAAGTGACGTCTCTGTCCAGCAAGAGATACACGGGCGGAGTGAAACTACTTGAAACTGTTATCTCGGGAAATCACTCCTCTCTTCTTCTGAAACCGAAACATCGCCGCATTCCGAAAAAAGTGATTGATTGGGAGACGATTCGGGGAAATACGAGGCGATGTGCAGAATAGAAAGACGAAGTCAGTGGCCGACACCCTGTACGCAAATGTGTTCTTTTCAATGATTCACTGCCGCCTTTGAAGCATTCCGACAGTGTGGTCGCAGATCAGTCGTTGACTACGATAATGTATCTTCCCTTATTAGAAAAACTATGTATCTTGTCTTTTTTCCAGAAAGGTGTCAGGTACTATTTTTAGAACAGCTTCACAACCGTACTCTCCCGAACTTTGAGCGAGGACCTAGGTTCCGAACGTCGCCTTCTCTTATGAGAACTATCCTTGAAACTCAAACAACTGTACTCGTTTTCCGGATGCCTGCACAAGACACATCACAGATTTCAGTTCTCGTCGACATTTTCAAGAGGTGGCCAAGTGCAATGGAGCGCGTCCATCTCGATCGTCGCCAAACCGTGACCGAAACTCGAACCCATTCGGAAGGAACCATTCCATCGAGTGCTACTGTTCAAAAGAACACAGAGAGACATGCGAAATGGAGGCAATGGGAAGGATTGGCGAAATGGCCATGAAATGTGTTTGTGACGGGCGACCGACCACATAAATTGACAAGTTTCTTCCCCGTCTCTTGAATATTTCTTCTCGCTCTCGGGGCCAACGTCGAGGACACCACTTCTCTTTGCCCATTCAACAGCTACTGTCTTTCTATCCAAACTAGAGAGACGGGTGTGATATTTCAGGTCGAAGAGCGATCAGAGACGTCTTCACTGGGAATGTGCACTTTCGGCAAAGACGTGTAGTGGACGCTCACAAATAGCCACGCTGCGACTGGATTGATATAGAGATAACAATCGGCTTTAGCCTAAACAGACTTGTTTCTTCGGCGAACGGACGAGTGTCATCACTGACACCTTCACACCGGGAGGAAGGGAAATCCTTCTTCACACTTTTTTCTAAATGCTTCTTGCATTCCCATTGAGATCAGAACAAGCATCAGCTATTACGCCACACAAATACTTCCTCATACCGATTGCACTTTCGGGACGGACCAGGCAGCAAGACACGGAAACTCGCAACGACATTGACACTGTGCGTATGTGATTTGTTGATTTCGCCACCGGTTTTGCGAGAAGTTTCGAGAGAAGAAGAGTTCAAAAACCGTGAATCGGTTATCGTATCCCGCCGGAAATGTCAGTACAATACGAGGAGACAGGCAACGGTACTATCGGGTTCCCGCACCGAAATTCTATCGGATACGTGTAAAAATTGATAGACATGAAACTACAGAATAGGAGGCTCGAAAAGGCTTTGAAGTGGGTAATGGAATTTATAAAAGGCGTACGGAAAATCTTGCAGACAAAGTACTCGCTTACCTTTGATAGCCTCCTTGTCTCGCTTCTTCTTGTCCTTTTCATCAGTTTTCTTTCTTCCCTTCTGCATTTCAGCGATATCATCCACACTTTCGTCATCGTGTCGACGGATTTTGGAGCTTTTCTGAAACAAATGGATAAAAGTGTGTCAATTTCAGAAACGAACAATCAGTGAATTTTCGAACAAGCGTAGCTGATCTCCTGCTGTTCCAGTCTTCTCTTCCCTGACCATTGCATCCAGATCCTGTGACTTTTCATATTCTCGTCGCATCCTTGATGATCCCTATAATCTTTTCATATCAGAGACAACTTCCGAATACCATTTGCTCACCTCTCCGTGTCTATCAGAATCGGATCTCTTGCTGCTGGCCGGCAGGATGTTTCCTCCTCGGTCTCTTCGCATCATCGTGACTTCTTTCGAACGAGATGTTGGTGGCTCGTCTCCAGACACTCCTGATTCCAGCTTTCTCTTCAGCTTTTTGACCAGATCCATGTCCCCTTTCATTTCAGCCTTAAGAATCTTGGCCGACAGTTTGTTCTTCTCATCCTCGGTCAACGGGGCACCTCCAGAAGAAGACGACGAGGATCCCTCGCCGGAACTGCCGTGGAACTCATTCTGTGACTTCGCACTGCCTGTCACGAAAGTCTGAAAACATTTAGCGTTTCTTTATTTTGAAAAAGTGAGAATTCTGCAACCTTTCCTGTCGCAAACTCGTTTCCGAGTTTCTTGGCGTACTTCTCAGGAATCGGCTTGAACTTCACTTCTTTCCGCCCCGAGTAATCATCATCATCATCAGGACGTCGGAACATTCCTGAAAACACTGAAATCAATCACACAAAAACACGAGGAATCGGAAACAAGAGAGAAGGGATCTGACAGTCACGCGCACAGAATGCTGATCGATTTTTTGAAATTCTGCTTGCTAATTTAGTTAAAAGGCTTTGGAGTTAGTTGTGAATATAGTCTCTAAACGATTTCGTTCAAGAAAAGGAGAGTGAAAGTTAAATGAAGTTTCAGAAAACAAGTTTCTCGTCAGCTGTGAAGGCCTTCAAGGCACCACGACGACATCTTGCACACTTCATGTTTTAAAATGCCGTAAGCTCTCTATTCGTGGGGTGCCTTCATTATCTGCTCAACTTCGGACAATTTTTTAAGCAAAAAAAAACACGGATTCGAATGATAAAAGGACAACCTCAATTAGAAGGGCGCCTCTAATAGAAAGGCGTCCGGGAGAGGCTGTTGAAAAATAGAAGGGCATGTCCTAAATACTAGTTGAGACTTTATAGTACTTCAATTTTTGGTATTTCATTTTTTTTTTCGTTTTCATATTTTTTGTTTAAGATTATCTTAAAATTTTTGCCCCAATTTTAAAAATATTTTGGAATGTGCAATTGAGTTGAAATACTGCATTCGAAAAATCAATTCTTGATCTAATTAATGTTTTCAGACGTTTTACACTTGTGAAAGTTGTAAATATAATTTTTAAAAACCAGAATAATACTTTTTCGAAATTCGAAACAGTGGCCTGGAATTGGAGACCGAGTCGGGTCCTCGGCCTCGGCGCCTCCACATGTGCAGTCACTCGGGAGGACAGCTTTCGCTTTCTTCTTTTCTCCCTCCACGTAGCCTCCGGCGCATTGTCGAACCGAACCTCTTTTCGTCCCCCAGCTTCCCGTTTTTCTTCAAAAATGGGATATGTGTGTGTGTTGACAAAAAGCCCTCATCTATATACCCTTCTCCGCATAATTTTCAGTTCGCTCACTTGCTTTTTCTCTCGTTTTTCTTCTCTTCCTTCTATACTTCATATGCTATTCACTTTAATTAAGCTTGTTTTCATGTGACAAGAGAGTGAGAGAGCGAAAAAGGCGACAGCATCGGCTCTCGCCACCCTCCATCCATATCGAAAATGACACATTCCGCATTTTATGTGTCCCTTTCCGACCATTTAAGGTTTTTTAATTAATAAACATCTACAAATACATCGGAAATGTTACGAGAATAGCTGATTCACTAATATTACGAAACCTTGTGACATCGGGTCTTCAGAATGTTATTCCAATCATCTCCCAGTCTCTGGAGCTATCTATGATCACTGCCTCTCCGCTCTCTACTCTCACAATAGTTTCTCGAATGCTCGCCAGCAGCAGAACTACAATTCCAGATCAGAAACCGTCGTTGTTTACCCATAGAAAGTCAGGACTTGTTAATCTGTGGTCATTTCCGGCGAGAGTCACGCCATCTCCTCCCACTAACCTTTTCTGCTCACCCACTGGCTCCGTCTGGCTCTCACGAAAACACAAACGTTCTTCGAAATCTCTCCTTTACATTTTCTCCTCTCCAATTTTCATTTTTGAAACGAATGGATATTTGTTTTCCGCTTCCCTTTCCGTTTTTCTGTGCCAGCGAGCATGCTGTGGCGGCTATAATTAGATCCAACGTCATCTAATCAAGAATGTATCTGTGGCTCACGCCCTCAAACTCGCTGCGCCTCCATATTATCGAACACGCATCTGCTTCTGCAACAACAGCCTGCTGATATGCAGAAGATTTATGATCTTTGTACGCCTTTTCTACTCTCCGTCATCCGGAATGCAGCCTTCTCAAGCTCCAAACGGATTCTCGATTGATTCGTTTAATTAACTGGTGTGCAGCCCTGCCTTTCTGCCTTCCTTCGCCTCCCCAAACATTCGAACATTTCGTCTTTTTTGCTGTGGCCCCTCCTCCCCGGATTGGATGACGCACGCCGCTTCTGCACTCCATCCCACCAATCTCTTCTTTTTTCTCTTTCTTTTCGAGGCAATATATAATTTCTAGTTTGTTTACCTCGTATACAACGACCTCTCTAGATATATGATTAGCTCTTCTTTGTCGTCGTTTCCCAATTTTCTGTCGACCCATTTTGCGATTTTTTCAGCCTAACAAATGAGATGTGGGAGACATTGATTCTTGTTCTCGTCCTTTCGCTCATTGCTTTCTTCAGACTTTATTCGGGTGTCAGACGGTTAGTGAAATAAAGTATTATTCCAATCAAAACCAGTTTTTCAGAAAATCCAAAACCGTCGCCTTCTTCCATCCGTACTGCAATGCCGGCGGAGGCGGAGAAAGAGTTTTGTGGGCGGCCATCCGAACGATGCAGAAGAAGTGAGTAATCCTCCTACAATCACATATGATTCACGCCCTGTTTTCCAGATTTCCCGACCACAAATATTTCGTATTCTCCGGTGACACAGACGCGAACAAAGAGCAAATTTTGCTGAAGGCGAGACAGCGATTCGGCATCGAACTCGATCCCAACAACATTCAATTTGTCTATCTTCAGTAAGGTTTCCTTCATCTTAAACAGACTTTGAGCTCTTTTAGTTTGTCAAAGTCTCAAAAATCTCATCTCAAGTGTAAGTGTCCACTTAATTTCAGCTGGCGTCGTCTTGTCGAAGCGGACCTCTACCCCGTGGCCACAATGCTGATGCAAGCCCTCGCCGGCCTGATTCTCGCTCTAGAGGCGTGGTGTCACATGGTTCCCGAAGTCTTTGTTGATTCCATGGGATACCCACTCTCCCTTCCGACGTTCCGTTTGGCTGGCTGCCGCGTCGCTGCTTATGTGCACTATCCAACGATTTCCTGTGATATGCTCGAAGTTGTCGGGTCCAGACAAGCCACATTCAACAACTCGAGCACTATTGCTCAGAGCAACATTCTGTCATGGATAAAAGTACCAAATTGTCTGTAACTGATATTTTATTCATGTTTCAGCTACTCTACTATCGCTCGTTCGCTTTCGCATATTGGTTGGCTGGGAAAACGGCACAAGTTGTGATGGTCAATGGAAGGTGAGTGTTTCTATAAATATCCGTGTTGATGAATCTGTTGCTGACAGTTGGACGCAACGTCATATCACCTCAATCTGGTCTCGCAGAGACGTGAGCATTGTTTACCCGCCGTGTGATGTTGAAGCTTTCCTGAACATTGAATCGGTTGCTGAAAATCTGTGAGTCGATTTGGATGGTTCCCAGAAGAGTTCTACTTCATTTAGACTGCAAGAAACCAACACAGTCCGTCTGCTCTCCGTTGGACAAATCCGGCCGGAGAAGAACCATCGGTTGCAAATTGAAGTTCTGCACGACGTGAAGGAAGCACTTCAAAAGAATAAACTCGACGTGGAGCTGTGCATCGCTGGAGGATGTCGTAATGAAGAGGACAGGCAGAGAGTGGCCGACTTGAAGGCGTACGCCAAGCAATTAGGAGTCGAGGAGAACTTACGTTGGCAAGTCAATGTGCCCTACGAAGATCTCGTGACTGAACTTTCGGTTTGCTCGGTCTCCCTTGTTGGGTAATCAAGGTCCACTTCTTTCCAGAAAGCTCTCATCTCGATCCACACGATGCACAACGAGCACTTCGGGATCTCTGTCGTCGAGGCGATGGCCGCCTCGACGATCATTCTGTCGAACGACTCGGGCGGCCCCCGCATGGATATTGTCAAGGATTACGAGAAGCACTGCGTCGGATATCTGTCCATCACGAGAGAAGAATACGCAAAGACGATTCTGCGGATCGTAGAAGAGGGTCGCTCGAAACGGGATATCATTCGGAAGTTTGCAAGATTATCGTTGAACCGATTTGGAGAAGCTGCATTCGAGGTGAGTGACGGTGCGGTTCAGAAGTCTAAAGATCATTCTTGCAGAGTATCTGGAACAAAGAGATCGAGAAGTTATTGTGATAACTTCATTTTGAATTTTTTTTTCATGAGCCGTTTTTGAATAATATTATGGGTTATCACTTCATAGTCACCAGTCAGCAAATGAACTTTTCTCGCTTTACTCTCCCGTTTACTCGCTTTCTCCCGTTCTTATGGTCCTCTGGAACCAAATCTTACTTTTTCTCTTCGTTCATCCCTAATTACATTGTCTGAACTGAGTTTTTCCAGGAGCCATGAAGCTGTACTCGGTCCTCGTATTCCACAAGAACGTGGATACGAGCAACGTGAATCTGCTCAAGTCGGAGTTCAACCTGTCATCGTTCAGCTTCTTCCAACGTGGCTCCGTACAAGAGTTTATGACGTTCACCGCCAAGCTTCTCGTCGAGAGAAGTGGCCTTGGAGCCAGAAGTTCTGTGAAGGTAACATTGTGAGAAGTGTCACCTTTGATTCACTGACATTTTACAGGAGAACGAGTATATGTGTCATTGCTACGTCCGGAACGACGGTCTGTCCTCGGTGTGCATCACCGACGCCGAGTACCAACAGCGTGTCGCGATGAGCTTCCTCGGCCGAGTCCTCGACGACTTCACCAGCAAAGTTCCAGCTGTCCAATGGGTTTGTGATGATTTCATCGCCTCCTCATCTTTCATTTCTAATTTCAGCCCGGAATCAAGAGTGATAAGGATTGCACTTATCTCGGATTGAAGGATTTGCTAGAGAAATGGCAGAATCCGCGAGACGCCGACCCGATGACTAGGGTCCAGGAGGAGGTTGAGGAGACGAAGATTGTGATGCACAACACGATTCAGTCGGTGCTCGATCGTGGCGAGAAACTCGACGATCTGGTCAAGAAGAGCGAGAACCTGTCGGACCAGTCGAAGCTGTTCTACACACAGGCTCGCAAGATGAACAGATGCTGCAACTACGTCTAGACATACAACTTTTCCACCTCTCCCGCTTCTGTATCCCCACGGCTAGTCGACTTTCTAGCTGACACATCTGTACTTTTCCTGTCTCTGTTTGTAAATTCTCGCGTCTTCTTCCTCCGTCATTCCCCGTCCAGTCCCACGCACAAGCCCTTTTCTCTTCCCCCTTTCGGAATCGAGATTGTGCCAAACTTCGTCGTTTTATCGAACATTTTCTTCTTTTCCCGCCGAAATATCAATTAGTTTCCCTTTCCCTTCTATTTTTTTTCCTATTCCAATTCTATTTACCCTCATCTCCAATACTATTTCTGTTTCTATTCGAATAAAGCACTCTTTCAAAGCCAGCTTTTCGGATCATCGAGGATTGCTTCCTATAACTATTCTGATCACTCCTCCCCTTATAACTCTTATCTTTTTATCAGCCACATGCTCCTCCGTCTCCTGCTCCTTTCCATCGGGGCCCATGCAGTCGTGCACAAAGAAGTCGGTCTGGCAGCCGACGTGGACACTCTTGAATACGTGCACGCTGTCTGGAGACACGGGGACCGCACTCCGGCAGAGCTGCTCTACCCGGAAGACGCTGTAAAGTGGCCCGAAGGAATCGGCGAACTGACCTCTCGGGGAGCAGGTGAGACGCCAAGTAGAGTCGCCCGTTGAGTTTTCCTTCAGCTCAGCAGTTTCGCCTCGGGCAGTGGCTTCGGAGACGATACGGAGAGTGGTTGGGGGAACAGTTTCATAGGAATACGGTAGGCGAACTGTGTCCAGGTTCATGAGGAATCTTTGAATTGTCCAGATCTACATCCGCAGCTCTGACTACAACCGGACATTGATGTCCGCACTGGCCAACATGGCCGGTCTGTTCCCCACCAAAGTTCCTCTCGCTGATGGGATTCTTTGGCAGCCGATTCCAGTGCATACTATTCCGAAACCTGCTGATAAGGTAATGATAAGCCGCCGAGTCTATCTAGAATTCGATTATTTCAGGAGTTGTACGAAAACGCAGAGTGTCCAGTTGCCGAGAAAGAAATGAATGCGCAATGGGAATCCGAGAAGGCCTTGGCGACCCGGAGAGAATTCGCCGCTGAGCTGGCGCTTTTCTCAAAACAGTTCAATATGCCGGACATTGAATTGAAGGAGACGTGGAAGATATTCGACAATTTGTTCTGCGAGGTGCCCGGGATCATCATTCTTGACCTCATCCGATCATCTTCAGATGCAGCACAACATAACCTGGCCCAACTGGGTCAACGCGAGCATGTTTTCCCGAGTCGATCAGCTGTACAATGAAGTTTCAAAGCTCGAATTCCACACGGAAACACTCCGAAGACTCCGCGGTGGCACTCTTCTCGAAGACGTTTTCAAACGATTCAGTGCCAAAGCAAACGGCTCTCTCGGCAACGAAGCCAAGTTCTTTGCCTATTCTGCGGTGAGTTGTGTCCTCTTGTTCCCTTCCAACCACTCCTTTCAGCACGACTCCACAGTCGCCGCTCTACTCTCGACTCTTGGTTTTTTCTACGAAATCTACCCGAAATATGCGACGTGTCTACTGATCGAGATGCACAAACATCCCAACAACACCCGAATTATCCGAGTTTTTCATAAAAACGAGACAGATGTTGACCGACTAATTGAGTACACGATACCCGGCTGTGAGCCTCCGTGCACTCTCCAAAAGCTCAGCGATGATCTGAGCAGGTACTTCCCTGACGATTGGGAGGAAGAGTGCGGGCTCAAGACGAGCTACACCGTCATCTATATCAGTGAGTACCCCCCCCCCCCTTCATGTCATCCGATTTTCATTTTTCCAGGTTTGATTCTGGGACTCGCAAGCACTACTCTCTTCTTTGGCACCATGCTCTTCTTAGAAAAACGGAAGATGATAATCTACAGACCAGTTCCGCGAGACGACAATCACCCGCTGATGGATATGGTTGATAGCGACTAATCATGTATATTATTCATTTTTTTGATGTCCCTAGTCTACTTGTTCCGGGTATCCGTTCCATACATTCCCATTTTACTACCCGGCATTGTTTTGAAACCTGTGATTTCTTATTTTGTAAGTGATTGACCTTACATATGACTCTCGAACTGTATTTCTTGTGCAATAAATAACTTTATTTCCATAAATACAACCCGGGTTATTTTATTTTTTATATCTATCAGTTCATCGTTTTGAGCTGTTCCCTCAGTTTCTCAATCGTCGAATCCAGATTACTGTGGGTGCCGGCTCGTAAATCGATGAGGGCGTCCCGCAGATATTCAGCGTCGCAGAGGAACTCCTTGACGATTCCTTTCGACAGAGTCGCCGTTTTCCCGTCGGTCATCCAGACGTCATTGATTGCTTGCAACAGCTTCTTGACTACGTGACTCGCGATTTTGTCAAGAACGGCAGCGAAGATCGTATCATCGTCGGGCATTTCCAATGAATCTGAATCGGAAAAAAACGGTTTAAAGCGCAGTTAACTCCTCAGATCTACCTTTGTTCGCTTCGGAAATGTGAGCCGCCAGTGCGATTTTTGTGTTTTCATTGGCAAGAGCTTCTTCCCAGAATCGGAGGAGATGGAGCAAGTTCTGAATATTATGAAAAGTTTCTGTTGTTCTCTATCGGAAAAATACTGACCTGTGTTGCGGTGACTACGAAGTCCTGAGGTGTCGGTAGTGCTGATTTTGGTATGTCCGTGCTCTCTTTGTACACTTCGCTCTGAAAAAAAGACACTTTGAGAAATCTGATAAGGAGAACTAACTCCGTGGTTCGGCATTTTGTCAGTTACAAATCTGTGACTGGCTCTGATAGCATCTTTAACCCGATCGTTGATCCATTTTTTTGCATTTTTCAGCTCCTGACCAGTGCTCTGCTCTGTCTGCTGCTTGTATTCTTCTACAATAGTCGACAGTTGTCCAGAAAGCGTGATCCGTTCCAAATACTCCTCCAGCTTGACTTTCGGAGTCGAGTTGTCCTCCATCCGACACAGCCGCATGGAATAGTCCGTGAAGATGGGCTTCAGAATAGATACCATGAACTCCTGGCCCTCTTCCGAATAGATTTCGAGCAGTTGATAGGACACTTCCCTGAGAAGATAGGCGAAGTTTTCTAAACTAGTCATGACTTCAGCAACAGATCTCTGGAAACATTCAAACTGTGTTTTTGAAAAAGTAAACTGCTTACGAAGTTAAGCGGTGGCGGTTCGACCATGGACTTCAGCTTGTCTGCCAAAGGTCGTTTTGCACTTTCGAGCAGTCCGTCTACTATGATTCGCTCGATGTTCTCTATCGATTCCTCATTCTCCGATCCTTCCGCTGCGCCGTCGAACTCTTCGTATGCTTTGTCTACTTGGATTACCAAAGCCTTTAGATCCGAGAGCAAGTCGTAGTTGGCGTAGTTGTCCATGGCTTGCTCGAACAATTTTTCTAGTGCTCCATTTTTCACAAAATTTTTCCAGGCGTCCAAGAGTCTTGAAAATGCTTCCGACTCATCACAGTATTTACACAGTGAACTGAAAAACTTTGAATTAAACCCTTAAATCCCTCCCGAACACACCCAATATGTGTTCTGAAGTGCTCTGCCGCCTTCAGCAAGAACACGCTTCCGATCTCTTTCAGAGATTTCTTCTCATCTGCCGGTGAGTGTTTTTGCAGAAGAGCAGAGAGTGACTGATCAAAATGATGTTGGTACAGACGATAAAAGTCTGAAATACAGTAATTCAAGAAAAAATAATTTAGGAACACACCATTGACAGAATTCAGTGTAGCAAAGGCTTCAAAAATGTCGTCCAATCCCCCAGGGGTGTCAAACTTCACAGCGAACTCGGTCCCTTTCCACGTCAGATACCGGTCCTTCGTTTTGTGATACGTCTCGGCGTCGAATTTGGGTTTGGCCCCGAGCTGGTCAAAACGAAGTTAAAAGATTTAGACATTTTTGAAAGTACCTCTTTGATAATTTTCAGATTGTCACCGATTGCCACGAGTGTAGGGAGGAGTGAATCATCGATAGCTCTGTCTTTCAGTTTTTCGGATTGACCGTCTTCTGAATCGAATATTTGACGAGCCTGAGAAATAGAACTTCAGATTATTTAGAGACAGAGGGTGTACATCAAGAAGTCTGGTAAGCTGCTTCAAGTTCCTTTTTGCTGAATCGAGTTGGACGAGTTGCTCTTCGTGTGGAGCAACGGAAGTAGTACATCTGGACATGTTCTCTTGGAGACAAGCTGACAGTGACGATATCTCGTGACCAATTCTGAATACAGTATGATTGTTCTCAACGTGATAGCTCAAAAGTCGCACCTTGTTTCCACGTGGATCATCTGCTTGAACGTTGATTGAAGATTGGAGTTAATCGAGTATAAATTTCTGTTGAGTTGCTCTACGAGCTGTTTGCAAGCTTCTCCGCGTGGAATGTCGGAAAAGTCTTCAACTGACTTTCTGTCTGCCGAACCATGGTGATGGATTGTCATTTTTATCTGCAACTTTTGGAACTATATTTTGATATTAGCTGTGAAGATTTTCATCTCCTAAACTAAAAGCTTCTTAATTATTTAAGTTTTTTCTGTTGAAAATTCAACAAAAACGTGGATGTAGATTTACGGTAAACTAAGCGCACACGAGCGCTGGGCGCGACTTCGGAGTGTCGTTCACTAAATCGAGTCGTCTCGTTTCTCTTTCTTAAGAAATTCAAGGGAAACGTCGGCTGCAGAAGGACGTGGCACTATATAAGCACTACCTCTGACGACATAAAACGTCGGTCCGGAGCCGATGGGTTATCTTCCTCACCCCATCGGCACCAACTTGACCGTTGTTTTGCTTTTCGAAAAATCTTTGAAACATTTACAGAAACAAAAGGAAAAAAAGGGTGGGTTCGATTGAAAATTCGAAGGTGATACTGAAAGCTTGATTTTGAAATTCAGCGACTGTATGCGTCGGCTGATTGAGTGAGGAAGGGCGTACATAAAAGAAGAGGAAAGGATGACAAGTTTTTATTCATTACATATTTACAGATAATCGAAACTTTGTAAAATTAGTAATTGTTAGTTCTCTGAAGCATCTGAACCAGGTTTTCCAGTCTGAATTAGCGAAGCCGTCGAGGATCGTGTTGAGCTGCTGCTGGGGCTGTTGAGAGGTGGTGATATTACTGTGAAGTCGGTTTCTGTAGGGTCGCCCAAACTTTCGACGTCTTTCGGTAAACGAGTATTCTGAATGTTCATTTCAAGTCGGTACAGGTTGATGTCCTAACCTTGGTCTCTTTCAGCATGAACGCAATGGTCGCTGAGATGAAGCTGAAGAATCCGATAATCAGGAATGGCAGCCAGTCAGGAGAAAGTTGCTGCAAGAAAAAGTTAGATCTTATCAAAAGATACGCACTAACAATATGTTTGATATACGGTGACATGATGATTCCCAAACTCTGCGGAATGTTCATGATAGAGAAACAAAGGGATCGGGCTGAAGTTGGAAACTGTTCGTTTGCCCAGATCGGATGAACGGTGTAGATGATTCTGGATTAGAACATAAGATGTTTTCACAGATAATGCCTTACGTCGACATGACCTTCGCAGTGAGCATCATGATCAAGTTCAAAGTAAAGTTTTCCAGGAAGGCCGTGACTCCGACAAGAGCCAAAGTCTGGAGACAGAGACACCAGATGACGATTGTCTTGCGGCCGAACTTGATCATCAGGGGTAGGACAGAGAGCCCGGCGGGGATTTCCACGAGGGAAGAGTAGAGGAACGCCTGCCAGTGGTCGCTTCCAAGCTCCACAGCCAAGAACGAGATGGCGAAGTAGACAAGGGATATTATCATTCTGAAAGGCTCTCTGTTGGAGACATTTCGATCGAATACTGACTCGATGAATCCGTTGGCGAACAGAATCCACAGCAACTTTCTACTTCCGCATAGAGCTCGCAACGACTCGTGCTTCTCTTGGTTGTGCTTGTCCGCTTGGCACTCGGCAAAGTTTGGACTCTGCTTGTTCACTCTGAAACTCACCAAACTTCTTCAAATTTTAGCTTCCAACTGACCTGTTCGACGTTTTTATATACTTCTTCAACTGCTCCGTCTTGGCCTTTAGAATCAGCCAATGCGGGGATTCCGGGAGATAGTACCAGAGTACGAATGCGTAAATACCCGGAAAGACCACAATGAAGTATCTCCATCTCCAGTTATCAGTCATTAGAGTCACCAATAGTGTCCAGACCATTCCAAGCGACCAGGCGATGTTGTAGACTACAGTAATCCAGGGCCTAGCCTTCTCTGAGATATACTCGCATGTGACCACACTTCCGACGGATAGATACGTCTGAAAATTTTCAACTTGATGCAAGAAGAAACACAACTTGTAAACATCACTGGATGCTCCGACGATAGCTCTGAGGATCAGGAAAACGACATAGTTCGGACTAAAAGAAGCAGCAACGTTAGCCAAGAAGGCGAGAACCGCACATCCGACAATGACTGGCTTTCGGCCGTATCGATCCGCCAGCATCGACATTCCAGGCACTGCTATCACGGCTCCAATTGTGAAGATGGTGAGCCCGAACTCTTGCAGGAACCAGTGAGAGCATTCCAAGTTGAAGTCAATCAGAAGATTTGTTTGTTCGTTGTGAATTCCGGTTCTAAAATGCGACTTTTCCTATTGTTTCCATGATATTTTTTTCAAAAACGAAAGCAGCAAAACCTCGGTCAAGGGGTGCCGATGGGAGACCCCGAAGGGAATTCAAGAACGATAACCCACCGACTCCGGACCGTTGACAGGAATGTGTGCGGCGTCTCCTTATATACCCGTCTCTTTCCAAGCAGCAGACACTCTGGGAAGTTGCGAAACTTTTTCGTCTGCTTTCTCTATGTCTCTGAGCAGGCAAATGTCGGCTGCACGGGCAGCGACGGGTATATAAGCACTCCGCTAGCGCAATGTGTCGACTTGGTCCGGAGTCGGTGGGTTACCATTGAACCCCCTCCCATCGGCACTAACTTGACCAATGATTTTGCACTCTTCTCGTTGTTTTTTAATCAACTCACGAAAAGTTCCCTCCAGCAATATCTTTGCATTGTTTGCCATGTAATTGACTGTAATTCGAATGCTTCTCCGTTTCTACCTCGCAAGTTTGGCTGAGGGGAAGTGTCTGAAAGCGATTTATAGAACAATTCCAATCTTTTCCTGTTCACCTCATTCTCGTAAACACACGTTTTCGTCAGATTCAGCTGCACATAACTCATCACGTACATCGAAGAAGAGTAGAAAAAGTTGAGCGTCTGCACCAGAATATACGTGATTATCTGATATTTTCCGTAAGATCCGTATGATTCTATGAACTTGTCTGGGTCCAGCTTCCTCAAGTGCTCCGAGTTGTCTTCTTCCTGTCAAAATCTTTTCTTTACAGTTTTCATTCAGCACACACCTTATTCCCGTTCTCCTCTTGCTTATCGGACTTCACCGAATCATCTTGTTCATAACTCCGTCTGGATAGCGACATTTTGTTTCTAAAAATGAAAAAGTATTTTCTAGAACTTGAAATTTTCTCGCTTACGAAAAAAGGACTCATATTTTCGATCGCGCTCACAGATTCCCACGTTTTTCACGTCTTTCCTTTTTTCCAGGTCAAATTCAGCGAGATTCCGAAACTGTATCCTTCCCTAGAGAGAGACAGTGTTTGTTTTGAGGAGGGCGCAGAGAAGGCGCCTTTCTCGTGCTGGCGCGTTTCCCGTCGCGAAATAAAAGTTTTCACCAAATTTTCAAGACTTTCCTCCTATTTTCGCTTGTTTTCTTCAAAAACTTGTTTAGAATTATCTGAAGTTTTTTCCATTCTGTTTTACTGCTCAAAAATAATACCCGCACAAATGTTTAAACATAATTTGCATCACTGCCTCAATCCTCTTTGAGTCTGTTATTTTCGGAAACTGATACCGATGTTTCTCTTCTTTATAGTTCACTTTTTCAGATAATGCATCCCGAACAGAAAAAAACGTTCAAAGAAAAAAATGACATCAGAAAGAAATTGTTCAATTCGACAAAAGCTGAACGATTGGACTGGAGAAAAAGTTAGTTTTGCATCAGATTTGGTTTTTGTAATGTCTGTCGCTAATCATTGCTGCCCCAATGTTCTTAATTCCGAAAATTTCAGTGAAAGATGAGAAGAAGCGAAAAAACGAAGAGAAAGTCATTAAAGAAGCCGAAGAAGCCAAACGATCCAAAATAGAAGTTGAAGATCACAGTAAGTTCCTTCTTTACAATTGCCCGTTTTCTAGTCTAATGAATTTCAGCTCCTCCATTCACGATTTCCATCGCCGTACCAGGTCAGTTTCTCAACAATGCACAATCTAGTGAACTGCGGACGTATATGGCCGGACAGATCGCGAGAGCTGCAACCTTGTACCGAGTCGACGAGATTATCATTTACGATGAGTCCTGCAGAATGACCGATGAGTTAGTTCCCTGTTTTTTTTCCTATCAAAAATTCGTATTAATAGGTCTGTCAATGCTTACTATAATGGGTCCTGGGAAGGAAATCTTCTTCCGGCCGAGACAAACTACGAAGGATGCTTCTACCTTGCCAAGATTCTTGAATATCTCGAATGCCCACAATACCTTCGGAAAGACCTTTTCCCTATCCAAAAACCGTTAAAATACGCGGGTCTTCTGAATCCACTTGATGCCCAGCACCATCTGAAATACGATGAGAAGACTTTCCGATTCCGAGAAGGCGTGGTTCTAAAGAAAAGATCGAAAGAAGGACGCGGCCCGATTTGCAACATTGGACTGGACAAAGAGTTCGAAATCGACTCTGATGCGGTTTCGCTTCCGCCATGGACCAGAGTCACTGTGGAAATCAAGAATCTGTCCGAACGTGAGTATTTTCGTAAAAATAAGTACACAGAACCTGGTTCCAGAATGCAAGCTATACCGCGGAAGCATCACAAACGGAAGCAGAGTGACGAGAGAGACGGGTCAGTATTGGGGATACTCTGTCCGACTGATGACTGGACTGCAAAAAGTTCTCGAGGGAAAGAAGTTCGACATCGTTGCTGGAGTGTCTCCGCGTGGCAAACTTGCTTCTCAAATGGATGTATGTATTCTCAATAAACCGTGAGTTCACCGATTCTATCAAATTGAACATTGTGTTCTTCAGAAAAGTTCTTCTTGTCTTCGGAGGTGTCGCCGGTGTTGACGCTGCAGTCGAATCAGAAGAGCTGGCCGAGTGGCGTCGTGCCGAAGATGCCTTTGACGTTCTCATCCGGACCACTTCTCTGGCGAACGGATCCCGAAGTGAACGTGTCGAAGAGAACGTGCTCTCCGTTTTGGCTCAGGTGCAATGTCGTCTGGAAACCCTGCACGAACTTTGAAAGTTGAGGTTTCAAGTCATCTAATCGATGTCGAATGATTCTTTAAATTGTTTCATAATCACTCAGTTATTTTTAAATGCGCTTGTTTTTGTTTTGTTACTCTTTGATGAACCCTTTTTTCCGTTAACAACTTTCATTTCACCAATTGTACATTCGGGTCGAAACCCCAATATTATCTGTGAATTTTGTAATTCGCTGTTTCTCCAAAGACCACAAATTGGACTGGTTACAGAACTCTGTAAAATGAGATTGTTCAACCTCGTCCGGTCTGCTTCCGTGCTTTCGGCAGTCTCCAAAAAGGTATGAAGCCGTTCATCCCCTCATTCACGTCTTCTACTTCAGAATGTCGCCCAGACAATGCTACGAAGTGTCCGCGAGTTGACAAATCAGTCAAAGAACGTTTACGCGACAAGAGAAGTCATCATAGGAGCTCCCCAGCAAAAGAAGAAAAGTAAGTTGTCCCTTCTAAACAGACACGTGTATACCTGAGAGCTCTGGAAATCTTTGACCTAGTTCGTATTTGTTCTGTTTCACAAAACGCGCAAACCATTCCCGACGTTGCAAAAACATGCTGACTCTGAAGTCTCAACTGTCTATTCGTTCCCACGCTGAAGTGCTCTTTTCTACATTCCGAAGCATCGATATCCACCGAATGATCAACAAATCAGGTAGCATTCTGTTCGTTTTCTGGGGCTTCCCCTTGTTTTTTCGGGTCGCCTCTGTTTGCTCTTTCCATCGTTCTCAACCAGCAGCAGCCCCAACCAGGTTTGAAATCGGCCGTACAAACAGTCTCCTCGCCGACCGTCCCGTTTTCTTTCCGATCTTCTTCCATTCTGTTTCTTTTCGGGTATACTGTAGACCTGCTAGGGACAATGTTCAATGAACACGGGTCAGACCACAGCCTGCTGCAGAATCGACCAAACTATGAGAAAGTGGCGTGATTCTTTGATCTAAATCGGTTCGGACATCGTCAGAAACCCGACACTGGAGCATGCGCTTCTGATCAGCCACTCCGACACTGAAACACGAGATTCTGGAGTCTGAGCGTCGAGCTGTGAACTTGTGAATACGGAATTATTCCTCGAAAACACGTCTGTGTACATGTAGAGCGAAAGTGTTTGTCAAGCTTATTCAGTTCTTCTTTAGTAATCTTTCTGTAACATTTGACGAGAAATCTTCAGTTTCTCACGGATTCCACCACCTCTAGTCTTCTCCTCGTAGCCTTTTTGCTCTGCTGTAGTGCCTCCGGTTATGAACTTATTGCCTCTCACGTGATTAATCCGCACCTTCAGTGCGCCCATTCCGACGGAAAGATCGGCCCATCAACGGCCCGCGGAACACGTGATATCCACTCTCTCTGTACTGCCGCTACACTTTAGTTGCTTTTGTGTTTTTTCGGTCGTATCCGTTTCATACCCGGGTAATTTCGGTGATGATAAGTGGCCGGCTGATAAGCTGACCGCGATAGGACACGGTCTCCGCCTGCAAATGGACACGGTATCAAAGAACGACTCTCAGATGAGTACCCGAAAAAGAATCGGCGGAGAGATGATGTAACTGGATACCTTTCGAATTGTTTACCTCGTCATTCACTCTCGCTTCCACAAAAATATCTCCCTTGAGACAGTAATGCCATTCCTCCGGAACTCTCCGAGTCCGTCATATGACCGTGCCCACGGCGTCTGCGTCTCTCTCCCTCGCCAACGGACCGCCTCATCAGAATCACATGACTCATCGCCTCCGCGCGTCGATGTTCGCCGGCGGCTCTCTCGGTCCTCTACTGTCTCTCGTCCGGTTCGAAAGGCCTGTCCGCATATGTTCGTTGCCCTGTTTAATTGGCCATTTATATGCTTTCGCCACACGGTCTCTCATTGCTCACACACTTTCCCATGGCAGTGCTTTTTGAGTGGTGGAAATGCTCGACAAAATGGAAATTTGTCGGAGACGAGACATGAATACCGAGAACCACTTCGACGCATTTAATTGTCCGTCGAAAACGTTTTACGACGTAGGAACATTATGTCGAAGTGCTCTCCGATCAGTGAACCTGTTATCTTGTTTTGGCCGTCACGGCTCAAAGTCCGACCTTCCAGAGAAACAGTCCGCTTCAGCCATGCCTCCATCACATGTTCAAGACGTCTCTCGCGCGTCTCAGTCTCCCGTTTCGACTGTTTTCGACCTCCTCACCCTCCCTCTCTTTGTGTTGTTCTTCATTGGCAGCAACAGCATCGTCATCGTTTCAGCCTTTCCCGTATCGTTCTTTTCAACCTGAATTTGTTATTTTCCGGGTTCATCTCAACAACTCGTCTTTTCGCTCTCTCGCCCTCACTTCATCCCTTTCAATCATTGTTTTAGCTCCGCCCCGTTTCCCACACTTACCGCATCAATTTCATTCACACTGCGATGTGAATAACCGAACGGACTAGGTGATAACCCAATCCGAGAATCATGCTGGACCTCTACTACGGCGGCTTTCTGCACCCCGATTCAGTCATGGCCATCAACCCTTTCCTGCTTTTCGTTGCAGTTTGTGAGTGAGAAGAAGCCGGGAATCGATCAATAGTTTACTGTCTCGAACAGTGTAAAAACAAAAAGAAAAACAGCAAAGGTCTCAGCACGAAACGAACCGTTGACTGGTGACTCATTCGTATTCATTCATCCATTTCAAAGTCTCTCCCTATTGCGCCTGCCCCGTTTCAAAGTAGAATGTACACTTCCATTATAATCTTTTTCGGTGCGTTCGGGTCACTCGTTAATAAAACGAAATCAGTGATAGGTTGGGCAAGCTCGAGAAAAGTGATAAAAGACTAGAGAGCACCGACTTCACTCGGGAAACCCCCATAATGGTAATTCTCGTTTCAGGGAGCTGGGTAAAATGGCTTTCGGTGTCAACGCTCATCATCGGAGGAGCCTCCTACGTCGGTTACCTGTTCACCCCTGACTGGAGGGAGATCGTCGACAGCAAGCACTATTACAGTAACTGGAAGGTGAGGGAAACAACGAAAATCTCTCCAGCACAAGAATCATTCAGATCCGAGTGTACCTTTCCCTTCCGTTCAACACGGCGAGTCGTGTTATCGGAGGGTTGGCCAATCAAGAAATCCCCGTATGGCTCCGAGAACCGCTTCTTGGAGGCTTCGCACGTCTTTACGACTGCAGAATGGATGACGTCGTTGAGCCAGATTTCAAGCAATATCCATCCTTCGGGGCCTTCTTCAATCGTAAACTCAAGGAATCCTCGAGACCGATCAGTGCGTCACCGCTTGTTTCTCCAGCCGATGGAACTGTTCTTCACTTTGGAAAGGTCGAAGACAACCGCATTGAGTACGTGAAGGGACACGATTACGACGTCGCCAACTTCCTCGGAGACGTGGATCTGCCCCAGAAGGACGAGCTCGACTTGTACCAAGTCGTCATCTACCTGGCTCCTGGAGACTACCACGCCTTCCATTCGCCTGCTCGCTGGGTTGCTTCTCAGTGTCGACACGTTCCAGGACTCCTGCTCTCGGTTCGTCCTACCTTGCTCAGCCACGTGCCACATCTGTTCTGCCTGAATGAACGGTACGTTTAATTGTTTCAGGTTTCTATATACATAATTCGTTTCAGAGTTGTTCTGAACGGCTCGTGGCGTCACGGATTCTTCTCAATGTCTGCCGTTGCTGCGACCAACGTTGGAGACATTGTCGTGGACGCGGAACCGACTCTCCGTACGAACCTCGTCCGTCGGAAGACCCAGAAGATCATGAACACTGAGACGGAGATCCACGCTCCTTACCTTTCTGGAGACCGCGTCGGAGAGTTCCGGCTCGGATCGACGATCGTGCTCGTTTTCCAAGCGCCACCGACCATCAAGTTTGCGATCAAAGCGGGCGACCCACTTCGTTACGGACAGAGCCTTGTCGCCGACGGCGTATAACTCTTCAGTAACTTGTACCTTTGTAGGATATTTTCTTAGGCGGCCTAGTCACAGTGCTTTACCATTTTTCACTAAACCGCCCATCCATTTCTCATTTTCGTTGCTACAATCGGGTACGATGCTTCTTCACGCTCCCACCTCTTCGACCCCCTTCATACTTAGAATTCACTTTTCGTTCTTGATTATATTTATTGGAGACACAAAAAAAAATAAAAAATATATAATAAAGATTGAAAAATAACATATACTGAGATCATCATCAATATACGAACCCTGGGAACAAATGAAAAGTTTGAGTTGAAAGGAAAAGAGATGTCGGAGGAAATGGGTATTTACAAGAACGCATTGGCACAATTCAGCGGACGAAACTGGTATCTGAGGTTTTGGAGAAGTCGACGGAGAGCTGAAAAATCAGAAGATTCTAGAGCAGAAGACGTGGAGACCAACCTGCTTCGTGATGGTACTCTGCGGGAGAGACGTCCTTCTCTGATGACGTACTCGCTGGTAGTAACCGTCGCGGACTCCAGTGAACAGGGCCGAGAAGAGCTGGCTCCACGCAGAAAGAGTCTCGCATCTCTTGTGAACTCCGTCGAGTTTCACGCATTCCGCAATGGCCGCGTCGGCGAGAGGAGCGAAAAGATCGGGACGAAATCCGAGGGGACACAGGGAAGCGTACGTGCCACCGAACTGACGGGCGTGGGTTAGCACCTGGAAAAGTTATCATTTGGATACAGGAGGTTGCGGAATCATACGGTATCAATCCCTAATGATCAGAAAAATCTAAGATGTCCAGGAACGACATCCATTGATGGTTCTAGTTTAGCCAAGTTCAAACATCCCCAACTACAGTAATCCCTTTCTTCTGACTTCTTGCAGCTTTTTCCCATACCTTATCCGACTTGTCAGCATTCTCGACAGCGTCGGTGATCAACTCAAACATCTGTTTTCCCAGACACTCGATCTGCTTCTCGTTCATTTTCGCCAGCAGCGTTCTCATTTCTGCCCGCGACGCCGCAGCTCTTTTCATTATGGCGTCCCCGATCGACGGCCTGAAACGAAGCATTCCAAATGGAATAAACAATCGGAGGGTCAGCTCACTTGGCCGCCTTGAAACATTGCTGGATGCGGAGTCTGTTGAGCGACGGCACGAGTCCGCTGCTCGCCTTCCGGCCACCACTGCCGCCGGCCTTCTCCTCCTTTTCCTTATTATGTTGGGCTGCTACGGCCTGCAAATTCACACAGATTGGAAGAACCGAAAACAAGAAAAAGAATGAAAGGAGAAAACACACAGAATCCTCTGATCCTTACCTTTCTGACTTTAAACACAAAGAATATGGCGTGAATAATAGAGATGTGCTTTCGGTTTCTCTCCTTTTTCACTAGATTTCCTTCCGCTGGCTGGCTAGACATTCTTTCGAAAAGAAGGCGAAAAGGCACAGGAAAGTCTCAGAAATGGCTGATATTTTGAGGAATCGCTTTCAAGTTTATCAGCGCTGCGTCTCTCGATCCTCCCGTGCACTGTCGTCCGATTATCAGATAGGATTGGAAGATGTTTGCAGCCGAGCCGGCAAAGCAAATCCGGAGGACAGCGCGGGTGGGCGGATTGGGGAAAATAAGCAAGGAACTGCGCCTTCGACTTCTATTTCGGGAAGGAGAATCCCTTAATCAGGTTAGCACGTTTCGCATTGAACCTCCAAAAAGAGCGATGGTCCCTGAGGGATAGGCCCTCGAGATTTCCATTAAAAGAGGGACTACCTTGCCTCTTTTCTGCAGAATAAATTGGCTTTCCCTTCAGAAGGACCGCGGTTCTCTGGGACCAGGAACCACGCTCCATCGAACCCCGTACCGTACCTGAGCGTCGTCTTTCATCTGAGCTGAACACAAGCTTCGACTTCTGCGCCGATCGTTCGAGTTGGCGGTGAGTGGACTGAGCAACGAATCGCCGGATCCGTCGCTGGATAGTCGGAAATTGGAGACTGAAATGAAGAAAGGGAGCAATAGATGATGAGCACCAATATAAAAACACAACGAGCGGAAGAAATGAGGCGTATTTGGTCGTGTGCATGTGTGTGGGGGTGTGCTTATTATTACGAGTCTCGGAAACCACGAAGGAGAGAGAGAGTATCTTCTGGAGCACCGTTTTCTTCTTGTGACTCAAAACAATTTGGAGGCGAATCAAGACGGGCGGAAATGGATCGGGCGAACGGGTTGACGAGAAAAACAACCCAGATTTCCGGATTCATTTTGGTCTCGAATAACTCGATTAAAGATACAAAAAGAAGAAGAAGTGGGTCAGAGTAACGAAATAGAAAAAAACAGAAAGGACTGTCGGATTCTTGTTTACGCCGGTTCTCAGAGTAGGGCTTACGGAGGAAAAGGCCTTCTTCTATACCCATTCTTTGACCTTCAGAGCTTCTTTTGATCATGTGAAAGACATGATCTTTGACATTTTTGATTTCAAAAAAGTGATGTATTGAATCATAAGTAGACTCTATCGATTGCAAGATGAAACGGGCTCCAAAGTAAAGAATCTCTCGCGGAGCACATGGGTCTCCTCCAACTGCACACTAAAGAGTAATATGAAAAGAGTCTCCGGCAGAGGGAGCAACGGAAAATCCAAATCTCATTCTCGGAAACATTCGACAAATGCGGGAAAAACCGCTGAGTTACAGTAAGCCCGCGTGAGAAAGAGTGTCTACTTGGAGATGTCGACGTGTTTTGAAAACAAGTTGGACGTACCGCCCGACTCAATCAGCTCGTCAAAAACACGTTCTCACCGACTCACCGGAGCTTTTCCGAGATCCAATACTTATCGAGTCGTCGCCGGAGAGCTGTGCTTGGATCAGGGCCGGAATCGGCGGAACGACGCTTCTTCTCGAGTCGACAACGGACGTCGGACGGGACTGACTGACGCTTCGACGCGACTTTTTCCGATAGACCGGATGGTGCTCTCTGTAAAACATTTTATGAGTTGGGACTGATGAAAGATATGAAGATGCAAGGAGGGAGGGGTTCTTCTGAATAATTCAACTATTTATATGTGTGCATTTGGCGGATTAGTCCCGGAATGGGGGCGGACACGATGGACCATTCGTTTCATCCCTAATCATCTTAATTGACGCAAAAAAACGAGAAGGCGACTGGACTCAACGACTCATTAGCGGAACGAAAACAAAACAAAACACAGAAAAGGAGCAATCAGACGGGAGGGAACGAGTGCATCTGGTGACGTGGCGGAGGCGCAGGAACCGAAGTTTTTTGGTCACCGATTGTTTTTTGTCGGCTGGAGGGAGGGAGCAGACGGCGATTAGTGTAGCGAATCCATTCATCACCGCAGGGGTTCGGGGTTCAACCGACTAGAACGCGGAATTGCAAAGACAAGGCGAGGAATTAGTTTGGGACAAGCACTTCGGAGGTTTTGGAATGTTGGAACAGGGAAAGTTTGAGAATGGATCTGGAGTCCATGAAAACAGAAGATGTGCTGACTGAGGAGCATATTCTGATTCTTGTAGATCACCAAAAGGATGGCTGACCTCTGGAGAAAGAAAACACTTTGGTTTTCGAGAGTGTTGTCGCCGTAAAAAGTCAATGGTCAAGTAAAGTGAGTCCTTGAAAATTGAAAAGCGGGCGAAAATCAGATGCGTCCGATTGAATTCGAGACACGAAGGCACGGACATCATCTCGTTTTGTCTTCTCTCGTCTCGCCAATCGGCACCACACAAAAATTGAATTTGTCCGCCCGCCTGCCCCCATTCAAAGCGGCCCCTGATGGCGGGACGGCGGCTCGTTTCGACTCTGAGAAGAAGAAGAAGAAGCATGGACAAAAGTTTTTGAATGGCACAGGGCGAGGGGAAGGAACACAATATTCTGTTGATGAATGCGTGGGTGGGAACGCACGGACAGAAGTGCTAGGGAGACGAAAATGGAACGGAACATTCGGTGCGGGATCGCGATTTCAGCTCTCCGGATCCACCACATGCCATTCGGGATGGTTGGAATTATAGATGATACATCTGATAAGATAACTCATAGATCTCTAAACCAAGCAGAAGATCAACTCAAAATTAAACAGAAAATTGATAATTTGATAGGCCCAACTTCAGTTTTATATGGCAACTGTATAATTCGTGTAGACGGAACGGAAATTTGTTGTGACACAGACGGGAAGTGGCCGGACCGATGACGAACACCGCCGTGGGCACAATCTTCACGGTTTGTACCCGTGTGACCGAGTCATCGCCTGTCTGTTTTTTCCTTTTGTCATTTCCAGCCGTCTGCGCCTGCCGTCGAGGAATGATGGAGTGGTCAGGCCCGCCCGACGTCAGCCTGGAACCAACCCCAAGAGAGCAGAGAAGGAGCGACCAAAACAATGGACCCGCTGGAAACGAGAATAAGTTCTCGTGGCAACAACCGTCTGCGAGTCGGAGAAATGAAGTGCGTCACGCCTTCTCGAAACCTTGTTAGGAGTCGAAGACACTGATACGCTTGATTGAAAACAAATGATGCGACGAGGAGACTTTGAACAAATTCTGACTTTGTGACTCGGTTAAATAGAAAACAAGCGAAAGTACTCTTGTTTTCTGACAGTGTCTTCTTCCAGAAAAGGTGCTCGGGTGAAGAATCGCAAAATATTTGCCTAGACTGGTAGGGAACTCGGCCCCAATTTGCATGCAACACGGAAGTGCGAGCTTCTCCTTTTCGCCGGTCAACCCAACTCCCGTTGGGATACGAGAGTACAGAGGTTATCATTTTCTCGGAATACTCGCGGCAAATTATATTTGACGGAGCGAAAGACCACTCGACCGCAGCCAACGTTTCAGAGTGAATATTCACAAGGAATGTTTTATAAACTTTTGAGAGTTTCGAGCACACGGAGAGCTGACTTCTGAGAAATGACGTCTTCAAAATTTTGAATGTCTGGTCAATTTGTAATTGTATTTGTTTTCGTTATAAATAGAACTATCAGAACATGACATCGTTTCTGAAACCTGAAAGGGAAAGAAAGCTCCAGAAAGGGGGATTCGGGAACTGAAAGCCGTCAGAATTCGGGAAATGCACAAAATTTGCATACATTCTAAAAGTAACAACTCTCGAGACTAAGGAGTTCGAAACTTGTTAATTTGAATCTAGATGGGACTAACGTGTCGTGAAACCTTGAATTTACAAGTACAACTCAGAACTTAGATCTGAGTTCAGGAGAGTCCAAGAGATGTATGAAATGATCGGGAGTAAGCACTTGCCGCCCTATAATTTCGTTTCGAATCGAAGAAGCACTCACCTTTTCGCGTCGACGCACTCGATGAGCACACTCGGTTCCTTGCTGCCTCTGCGGATTTTGACGAGCGACGAGTTCTCGTTGCCCATTGCTGCTTCCTTAAATCAAAACTCTCTCTTTTTTCTAAACGAGAAGCAATCGGAAGATGGGCGGATTGAATTCGATACTTGTGGGAGCAGACCGGTCAGTCGGCAGTTGAAAAATAAACGGGGCGGGGGTGGAAGGAGGATATCACGGGCCGAATTGAAACCCTTCTGAACGGAAGCAATAAGATTTGAAATGGGGATGACGTGGCGAGAGGAAGAACCTTGTTGCAGAGTGAAATGATCGAGAGACCAGTGGTGCGGATGACGCAGTTGGTCCGCCGAATTTGAAGGATGAATGGCTGATTGAAATGGGATGATGAAGTGGAAAGAGAGGGAAATATGCTGGAAAAAAGGCAAAGATTCCGGGAAAGAACAGCGGAAGATTGTTTCAGACGAACACATTGCGAGTCATGTGAAGACGGGAAATGGCGGATTGACACGCGACAGACAAGGAAGGCGAAGAAAGGAACTTTTTGAATTTTAAAGTCTCGACCACTTTGTGGACATTTAGATGTGGGAAGTTTGGAACTTATTGAGGTAACGGATCTTCGAAACGAAAAAGTAAGATACAATCAATAAAAACGACCGATGTTTGTAGCTTATATTCTGAACTACGGTATTCAAGGGATAACATTTTCAATTCCTGCAAAAACGTTCAAACTATCAGAGCTTTCTTTATCATGAAACTCACACTAATGAGCTTTCGAAAGACTTTCAATGATTACAAATAATGTGCCTTCCGTGCACTTTTCACCATTTTCAATGTCTCAAATCAGCATCCAAATTTAGAAATTCAGTGACATTTGGTGCACAGAAAAGGAGCCAAGAAGTCAAACACGAAGATCGAAACGAAGAGAATCACGCTGGAAATGGAAGAAAGTGCACGGTTCTCACGGAGATCCGGGTTTCAGAATCGGACAAATCGAGATCTGAAACTCTTGGTTTGCTCTTTTGTTCTCTGTCTGGCGGCATGGAAATGCGAGGGAAAACAGAATTTAAGTGCCTACGTCGTAGGGATTATCTATTTGACGACACGGCCGTGACGTGGCACGTAGGAATCAGAGAAAGGGCTTCTGAGCTGTGGACCTAGTGGGACGAGTGGAAAAGACCAGGGGAGAGGTGAGCAACTGGGTTGGCACAATTGGATGTGTGGTTTCCGACGGCATATTGAAATATTAATGGACACCTCGGAAAACGGAAAAACGAGAGTGTTGATAGAGGAGTTTAACTGGAAAGAGGGCGGCAGAGGAGGCAAAACATATTTTGATATTCACGAAAACGGGATGCTCGTGTTGACACACTCGGAGAAAAGTCTCCGATGTCAAAGTTCATCTGGGGGATTCAGAAGGAGAAGAATCTGGAGAGGAGCATGTGATGATGCACTTGAAGAGGATGGAATCTCGTTTGAGGGATCATGCGGATGGAACGGAAGACGATTAGAAAAAGTTTATAGAAGGGGACAGTGTTTTAGATGGGAGGATAAAGGATTAGGAACACTGTGAGAGTCGAAGAAGAAGTGGTTGATAGAGAAGGATTCAGCAGATTCCGTAACTGTCTTCACCAACCACTTAGAAAACAATTTCTTATTTTCGGATGAAGTTTCTAGTGGTCACTGGATTTGGTGGAACAAGAAGTTCTAGAAGGAGTTCCAAACAAATCTTAGTGACCACAAACATGAAACTACACGGAAAAATCGAGATCCGAATGGCTTCTCTGCTCTTATAGTCCATGTTCTTCTGCCGATGAAACGAGAGGAAAACATCGCAAATCGGCGACTCCTCCCTCGCATTTAATTGAATTCGGTGTGAGAAAGGCAGAAAAGAATGATTTCTGATTGTCTGCGGAGATTTCGAGTTGGCCGTCGGCTATTTTCCACGCTCCCCCCTACATATATGATTTGGGACCCGAAAATAGGCGAGTCGGCGGATAAAAATAGGGAGAGAAGAACCGAAAAGTGACGATGAAAAGGATGGGTGACTCGAGGACACGTGGAACGGAAAGTACGGGCGGTTCATGGAAGGGACAGGGTTTCAGGTTTTCCAGAAATTAATGAATACACGGCACGTGGCTGAGAAATGGGTTTCGCTCCAGACGCTGTCTAAACAAGAAATCTATGGAAAATTGAAATTTGCGGCACCCGACACAACGAGAAACAAAGTTTTCGGGTTGGGATTAGGAGACTTTCTCACGTGGCACACGAAGATTTCCTACAGGACAAACAGAAAAGAAGCTCGGGGTTGGCTTCAGAACTCAAGAAGTAATGGCACCTCTCAGACAAAGAAATCAGCAGGTCTACTTTGAATACAGTCTTTCAAAGTCTCCCGAAAGTTCCCTAACTAGGACCAGAAGAATCTCATTTACTGAAAGCATATTTCCAAAGATTTGGGTTGGAATGCTTGGAAGACTCTATTTACCGTACTCGGAATCGAGCCGAACATTGGTTTTCTTCGAGTATTTTTGTCAATCTGTTTTTTCTCCTTTCACAAACACACAATTATTTGCAAATATGAATTTCGGACCAAAGCGAAGAAAACGGAATCGAAAAATAGCCGGAGGCGTTGGAGAGTCCAATCGGTCTTCCAGCGGTATCTCGTGTCTCTCGCATTAATAAACATTTGAAAATTACCGAGTGTCCTTGTGAAATGACTGGGATCGTCAATAAACTCCTTCTTCTTCTACTCGTGAGCCTCCCCCAACTCATCGAATATGCATTTCAATAATTGGCAAAAGTAATTGAAAAATGATGTATGCATATGGCTCCGGAAAGATGGAGAAACGAGGAGCGAGGGAGGAAAAAGTGGAAAACGCGAAAGGTTCTGAGATGATCGAATTGTCTCTGGAAGGAATGAGACATCTCCCCCGGGTCTCTCGTTATGCGCACCGAACCGGACCCCGATTCGATTACGGGCGCCTCGGACCAAATACTCTTTTGTTTGGCGACGAACGAACGATCGCAGCCAGAGAACTGTTCTCGAGTATTCTAGTTGCCGATTCCAAAATGTAAAGTGCAGAAGCATTCTATTTCTGGGGGAACATTCTAAAACAAATTTGGGTCCGAGACATAAAAGTACATTTCGTGTTCCCTTCCAGACGGAATCCGTTAGTTATCCTCTTCTGTCCACTATCCACAGATGAATTCATGGATTGTTTTCTTTCTGATGCCATTTATCACTCATCCTATCAGAACATAATCTGGATGTCTGTGTGCAGGAAAATCTGCAGAAATCGAGACAAAAGGGCAATCAAACAACAAGAAACGTCTTCTGGAAAAGCGAGAAAAAGAAAGAGATTCGAGTTTCCGAATAGCGTTTGCGCGAAATGTGATACGTGTGAAAGCGATATCGTCGAGGCCCTCATTACAGGGTTTCAGAGGAAACGTGCACGATCAGCAACGAAACGGAGAGAGAGTTATGAGTACCTGAGTACGTAGGTGACTGTTTGCCACTGTTTGCGGGCAAAGAACACGAAAGTGACCAACTCGAGAGCAGAAAAGAGAAGAGCCGACTTTTGAAATCAGGACTAGACTACACGAGGAGGATTGCGTCACAATTCACCTGGGACAAGAAGTTCTGGCTAACGTCGTTTGAGTACGGGGAAAGGAGGAGAACTTGGTTTCGTCAAAAGAGTAGTTCCTGGGAAAATGGGAAATCTTGGAAAGCCGGGATGATCTGTAAAGTACTTTCAGAGAAGTCTTACGATTGAATTGGATAAGGATCGGGGTCAGAGAAAGAATAAGAAGAGGATGAAATAATTGGAATAGTGTTCTTCAGATTACAAGAAATGTGAGACCTGGGCATTGCAAAAGTCGTTGGTAGAACGACGAGATTCAGAAATCAACCCACCTACAATCAAAATAGATTTCTTTTAAGATTACTGCTACAAAACTGGAACCCAAACTAGAATCGGCACCAAAATAGAACTGGCTCCTTGGAATAAATACTAATTCGAAGCCTTCTATGGTAATCAATCAGAAGTATAATACGTGTTGTGGCAAGTTTGCAGAAACGGGCGGTCAGATGAGACACACGGAGCCAGATGAGCTGGACACCGCCAAAACAACGGCTCGCTCGCACCGAATATACGTTTTATGTGTGTTTTCGCGTTTTGTTTCGTCCTCGGCCTTCTGGTGTCGAGGCGTTCTTGATTAGGATGAGTTCGAATTCGGAGGGACCGACGAGGAACGGAAGAGAAGCGACAGATGAATGTGTGAACCGATGGAACGACGATGAGACATGGAAGCGAACAAACAATTTGTGTGCACGACTCCGCCCAGTTTCAGAATTTCAGTGGCGGTTCCTTCAGGAACTGATAAGAAGAAATAGGCGAGCGGAAGAGACACCAGGAACATTCTCTGGCTCAGCAATGACTCCGAATCGAGGCTTTGCAGTTAAGCCCCGATCATCTAAACTTCTTAACAAGATCATGTTTACAGCAGAAACCGATTGGCTATTAAGCAGGTTAGGAGCAGATGAAAATGTATCCAATACGAGACTCCGTCAACAGCCGAGTGGTCTCTTGATAAATTCCTGATATAACCTACAAAATGAGTCAATCATAACCTTGAGACGAATTCTCCGAAAATCGCCACCAGTTTTGATCTATTCAATAGTGTCAAAACAAGATTAGAAAATACAAACGGAGGGACGGGAAGCGAAGAGAAAACAATGGGAACCGATTATGAGAACCCTTCCCTCCAACACCTACTGCTTTCTCAATTTCCTCATTTTTGCGAGCTTTTTCAGGTCAACAACTGTGATGAACGGGAGAAATTGGAAAAAAGGGTTTCGAAAACTTACTCTTTGTCAGAATTTTTCTCAAAAATTTCAGAAGGCAGACTGATTCTTGAAACACCGCTAGTACCGTGTACTAGAAGTCCAGAAGCTGTTCCGATGACTAGACTAGATATCTTATGATTTCCATGAGGACTTTGCAAGATTTTTGAAAATCTCACTTTTCTTTTCCTCCAGACACACAAACAGCTAAACAAGATAAAGATCTTTGCTTGTCAAAAATAAGCGAGCAGGGACCGCCACGTGTATCCTTTCTCTCTGTTTTTAGAGACATCTTAGGGTTCAGGAATTACAGATAACAAGGATGTTTGTGAGCAGAACGTGCTCTTTGAGCCCCGAGAAAACAGGCACCTGTGGACTTTTGTTCGGGAGTTGCGGACTTTTGAAGGAAGGATGTGCCGAAGAGCAACGGAACAATGAAGGCGTCGGGGGGAGAGAGCGGCCGGAGGACTTCCGTCAAAGTCGTTAGCGGGGAATTCTTTCGAAAAGAAGCGAACAAAACACATGTACAGGAGGCAAGAGGGCAGGCTGAAATACTCGGATATTCATGTGGAAGGAAGGAAGTGGGTTGTTCTGGAAGCGGCGAATTATGCGGTCAAGTGGAATGTTCCGAAGAGTGGTCCCACGGGGATTCGGTTCCTTCCCGCGTCTTCTTCCCTTTCTCACTCGTTTTTTGGTTTCGCGTTTTTGGAGACGACGATTATGATGCAAAAAGTCGGGACGATTGGCATCTCGGATTGCAACACATCGGGTTGAGATAGGAATCGGACGACGGGTGTGAAGCTTATGATGGCTGGTGCCATCCACACCCTTCGGAACCGGATGCAAGAGTTCCTTCTGGAAATGGATTCAACGACACATGCGAAACTAGAAATTATCGTTTTCATGTTGTAAGTCGAAAAGCTACTTCCGGTTGAACGTTTCAGCTTCTGAGCATCCATTCTTGCAACAAAATAGACCGAAATCTGGGTCGAGATGACTGCATTATCTTTCCCAGGAGTCCCATATTTCTGTCCAGCTGCTGTACATTATCTGAAATTCTAGAAGCCGACCAAAATATTCCCGAATACTTAGTCACTGCTTCTGTATGACTGCCAAAATGAACTTGAGTGGACCAGATTTCGAGGTCACCTTCTCGCGCGTCAAACAGTTCTCCTACCATATTCCCAGTGCCGTTCCTTCTTGGCAAATCAGTCAGTTGACACGGCCGAATCGAGTTACGCAACGCCGCAGAAGCTGGCCTCCGCGCCACCGCCGACGTCTCACGCGTTCGTTCGCTTTCAATGTTTTTCGTCGTTTTCGCAACCTGTCTCTGCGTCTCCTCACTGCACACTCTCTCTTCCTAATTGTCTGCCCATAAGAACTTTCGCTAACTTATTACAGCTTTTGATGGGGCTTCGCGTGCGCGCGCCGCGCACTGCACTGGACTGAAAATCAGTGTGTATCAAAGAGGTTTTCATTGAGTGATCAGGGCAGATAGTGGAGGATAAGAGAGTAAGTGATACTGGTGGAGACCAGGAAACGAACAGATTAGCGGATTACTGTGGATCTGATTGTGATTGATGTCATGAGGCGGTGGACAAGAGAGTGATAAGGAGAGATGCATTGTCCACATGCAACTTCTTGTGAACATTCTGATCAGAAGTATCTGAGGTTTCATGAATAGACAGGGAGGTACCGTTCTCACCCCTTTCAAAAAAGTTTACCTAGGAGGAAGGATCCAGTTAAGCCGTCATCGGAAATCATGAAAATCTGGAGAAGTGGAAGGGACAACCCGAGTGACATATCTAAAATCAGACATGCAATGAAGCCTTTTAGAACAAGCACTTGTTGGAATGATTGTTCAAGACAGAGAACGAGTTCCGTACAAGTTCATTTGTGGTGCCTGACCCTTTGATCGTCTTCTCTTCTGTGGGCGGTCTCTCTGTTTGCCATGGCATCTTCATCGTCATGCCGCCTCCTCTTCGATATTTTCACACTTGTTTTCTTCCGTCGCCCAGCTTCTTCTCCCCTTTCCCGCCAGTTTCCTTCCGCTTGTATGTACAGTTCTGCCACTCCATTTGACCTATGCGTTTCCTGATTATCCCACTGCTCAATGCTCTTATCCTCATCATTTCGTTAGAAGCCTTGCCAGTGAAAAGTTCGGATCAGACGGATTTCATCAAACCAGAAGGGCTGAGACACAAGAGATACGGTAGGTGAGAAGGACTGAATTGTTCTTTTGATTAGGTGCGTTTCAGTGATAAGAGGGAAGCGATGGAAGAAACACGTGCTGACGTGGCAGCTGCAGACTCAGAACCTCATCGACGCCGACATTTACATCGTCAGGTAAGCACCTCGTTCTCTGTGTTATGCCCTCTTGCCCCAATTTTCTCTGAAAGTTGCTCGTTGCAAAAATTCATTTTAGTGTAGACGTACTTGCCTAACGTTGTTTGGCAAATTGGATTGGAGGTTCGACTCACGACTTCCTGATCTTTAATCTTCACAAACCAAAACTACAGAATTGTTCCAGAAACACGATGCACCGCGCATTCAACGAATGGTCGACGGTTTCGTCGGTCGACTTTCGTGAAGTTCCTCCAGGAGTCGTTCCGAAAGAAGCCCCAGATATCTACATCGCATTTGAGAAAGGTGAACATTCGGATGGATTCCCGTTTGATGGACAAGGCAAGTGACTGGGCTCCTTTAATTCTGAACTGATGCTTCCGACAGATGGAGTCGTGGCGCATGCCTTCTACCCCCGTGACGGACGTCTTCATTTCGACGCCGAAGAGAACTGGAGTCTGAACTCTGCGGAGGGCGTGAATTTGTTCCAGACGGCTGTCCACGAGATCGGTCACCTGCTCGGATTGGAGCACTCGATGGATATCCGAGCAGCGATGTTTGCCGCCAAGAGACCGTATGATCCGGCATTCACGTTGGGTAATTCTATTGTTTTGTCACGGGTGTTCAAACGGTAAACATATTCAAGGAGATGATGATGTTAGAGCGATTCGGTCTTTGTTCCCGAGGCACGAAGACAAGAATCGTCCAGCTGAAACTCTTCCGAGCATCGCAAAAACAACAATGCCGTCAGAGCTGGAAGATCGTATGGACGAAGAGAAGAGTGAGTGACTACTTCGAAAATGAGATCCTTTTCTGCTTTCAGACGATCCGTTCGAGACCACAACCTCGTCTTCTTCCTCTTCTCCCGATTCGTTTTTCCCATTTCCGTTGCCGTCAATCGAGCATTTTCAAAGACGAAACGACTGGTTTGTCCTCTAGATCTCCATCAGATTTTCCACTTTCCCGGGTACATTTGCACCGAAATAAACGAAGTAATCATGAGAAAGAGACTTTATCAACTTTTATTATTTCATTTCATTCCACAAACCACAATCACGAGATTAATATAGTTGACGCGGAGATCAAATATCAGTTGCAGCGGAGCACTTAGCGCACAACTTTCATCTCCCTCTCGTCGATCTCGACGACTTCGATGATCTCGCGGCCCGAAAGATCAGCTCGGTCAGCCGACTCGCGTGCGTCGATAATGCCCTCCGGAGCGGCGCCGTAGTCGATGCGGAAGAACTCCTCTTCGAGCAGCTTCCCTGCCTTTCTGGTGATGTTCAGAGTGAGGTCCTCTTTCGGATGAAGGATCGCACAGATCGGAGACATCACGTAGTTGGAAGCATTCATCATGCTGATCTGGTACACAATATTCACTTTCCCTTCGTTTTTGATCGTCAGCTGACACTTTTCTTCTTTTTTCGGACTGATAAACATCTTGTTCGAAGACACCGATATCACCGGCATCATCTTCTCTTCTTCTTCCTTCTGAAATAGTCCATTCTCTTCGGAATCATTGCCAATGTTACCTTCTGCTCCAATTTGACAGCTCCGTCCAAAGAGAAGAACGATTTGCCCTGAATACTCGGGTTCTCCAGACGCAGTCCCTCCGCAATCTTGAGAGCCTCACAGTAGAATTGGATCACCGATGGCTCCGTCTCGAGCCCTTTCTCCACGTATTTCTGATACGTTTGCTGACGACGGGCCTCTAGCCAAGTCTGAAAAGGTAACCTGCTCTCTGATGCATTGATGTATGATCACCTCAGCAATCAGCTCGGTCATCGAGAATAGCTGTCCGAACTTCTTCACCGCCTCCGTTTTCGGGAACTTTCCGTGCTCTTTGTAGAACTTTTCTAGGTTGTCCGACTGCCATTCGGTAGTGGTTCCGAACCGGAATGGACGCTTATTCTGCAGAAATTTGATTAGGAATGTAAGCGGAAACCGCCATCTCGGGACTAAGAAGGCATAACCTGATTGCACCTAATCTCATCGTGTCACGAGTGACTGACACGAGAGTTGATTACGTTTTTCGGTCACCTGGCAACCAATATCTACTCTTTCCTCTCTGGAAACCTTGCCAAACCCCTGAAACTGACCACTTCACCCTCGGAGTCCGAATCCGGGTACTCCTTCGGCGATGGAAGGGTTGCCAGCTCGCGAGAATCTTAACAATGGAGTGATTCTGTCCTAACTGATTATTGAACTCACCAGCTTTCTCCAGCTTCACTCCTTCCATCTCCTTCGTCAACTTATCCGACTTCGAAGACTCCTTTCTCGTCGCCGTCGACCCCTTCCGTGACCCCGAATCTCCCGATCCAGCACGACTCGGACTCGCCGACGACTTGTGGACCTTCGGCGGAGACAGGTCACGGCTCTGCTGAGCAATGAGTTTTCTCGGCGGAAGAGCTGCCGACGTGGCATTCGAGATACTCGTCACGCTCGTCTTCTGCGTCATCACAGTAGTCGTCGTCGTCTTCGTCGGCGTATTGGCAGGAGTCGTCGGAGCCACGGAATGCTTGGCACTGCTCCCATTGGAGGGCAGTTCGTTTGGGGAGAGCTTGGACTCGCATGCGAACACGGAGGACTTCTTGGTCGTCTCCGCAACGGAGGTCTTCTGAAACCACGATGGAAACGGACGGAGAGACACAAACACACACCTTGAGAGGACATGAAGCAGTAGAAACGGATCGCGACATAGCTTTCAGATTGGTATTCTCGACTGACCGGTCACTCGTTGTTTTATATCCACACTGAGGCCCCGCCCATTTCCTGCTCTAGCCCCGCCCCTTTCGATAACTCAATGAGTAGTGCACACCTGGATTGATTACATTTGGCTGGTTAGTCACGAGATATTTCTGAATTCTTTTGCAACGCGTTTCGTTTGATCATAGTGCAGTCTTCTTTCGAGCAGAGCATAAAAATCTGTCTACAAATGATGACCGAGACAAAGCTCCAGAGAGGAAAAGTTCAGCGAAGCAGTTCTGAATCACTGTCTGCTCAGCAGATCTATCAAATCAATGTCATGCGAGCTCTCTGGTGGATTGAACGTGACTGCGTACTGAGAACGATAACAGACAACTTCTTTATTTATCCGATTCATACAATATAATCTTTGATGTGTTATTATCGAGCACTTTCCGTCGCGCCCTTCTCGTCGTCTTCGGTGTATTCGGCCAAGCGAGCATACAGAATCTCCTGGAAAGAATGACTGAAAACAACAACGCGAACAAGAATGACTTACTCCATAAATATGGCTGAACATGTCCTCCCAACGCTTGCTGTCCATTTCCAACGGCTGCTCGAAATTGCTTTTGCAGAAGATGCACTTGACCTGGAATCAGATAATTTGGAGGGTTCTCTGCTAAACTGCACAGACTGACCACTTCCTTCGTGTGTTCCAACTCGTGGTGCAGCCGGAATTGGTCCTTCGTCTCGAACTTTTCCAAACAGTAGTGGCACTGAGCGTCGAGACTGTGATCGTTCATTTGGTGATGGATCAGACCCTAAGAAGATACTCAATTGAATGTTTTGGAAGTCACTGACCTTGAGCGAGAAATGCTTGCATCCACACTCCTTGCACCGGAAGTTCTTATCGACTGGCTCGCTTCTCCACGGCCTCGTCGTCCGTTTCTCATTGTCTTGCCGTCCGTTGCATCGCCTTCTTTGTCTTCTGAACCGGTCATGGCTCCTGCTACGACTTCTCGACGAATTCGAACCGTCGCTGGTTTCCCTGAACTCTATTTTCTCTTTATTCTTCGTTTTCTCGACTCACTCGTCGTCGGAAATCTCGCCCTCCTCTTTCCACATCGGCTTGTCCTTCTTCACACGTCTTTTATGCTTTCTCCTCTTTTGCACACGTTTTCCGCTGTGTCGACGACGATCTTCGGCTGCGGAATCGGAGTAAGTGTTTGACGAAGACGTGCTCCGACGTCGTTTTCTCGTGCGATACGCCATCGGGAGATGTCTGCAACGCTGAAGAGTTGTTGAAAGGAGATTCAGATGACCTACCTTTCATCATCGGAGCTATCACTTGATGAGAGCATGACGAGAGCAATTGGCGATGCAGAACGGCCGGCCCCGCTCACCCTTCCAGATACGTGGCAGGGGTCGCCGCGTCATTTAGGTTGAAACTAGGTCGCCACGTGGAGTAATCAATTTTATTACGAAAAGAGGGAACCAATAGAAGGATAGTGGGCTTACAAACGAAACGAATCACCGTTAGATTAAACATTTGTGTGTGAGGGGACGAGAAACAACGAATAAAATAAATAGCTGAACGAATAAATACTATGCGGATTTGATATTATTAGATGCTCAATAGCTTCTTCCGAAGAGAGCGAAGAATTTTGGAGCATGGTCACATCCTGGGAACAAGCACTTGGATGGAAGCTCTTGCTTTGGCTGTTCCAATGGAATGCACAGAGTCTTGGCTCCCATCTGTGCGCCCTCTCCGTCTTCTCTCGTCGATGCCTTCTTAATCTCCTCCTCACAGTCTGGGCGGCCACAGAATGGCGACAGAACAATGCACTTGTCATCGAGCATCTTCTTGAACTCTTCGATGCAGGTCGTTGTTTTCAAGTGAGCATCGCGTCCGGCAAGAACCCTACAAAATGTTGTTGCTTTCAGGAAACAGTTGCCTACCACTCACTTGTTGTACATTTGGGTGTGGATTTCGTCAAGCAAGGTCTTCACGGAGCTGACGATTCCTTCTAAAGGCAGCTGCTTCTTCTCTCCGCTGTGACGGATGATGGCAGTGACTTGCTTCTTCTCCAAGTCATTTGGTCCAACTTCGAAACGGATTGGCACTCCCTTCAACTCCCAGTGGTTGTATTTCCATCCTGGCGAATAGTTGTCTCTGAAATGCTCAGACTGACAATTTCAATGATTTTTGCTAATACCTGGTGTCATTTTCAGCTCTCAATCCACCGTCAATAAGCTCTTGGGTGACCTTCTCGACCGTTTCGAACAAGTTTTTACGGGCCTCCTCGCTGGTCTTGGCGGTAATTCCGACTGGAATGATGATAACCTGAACGGCGGCGACACGTGGTGGGAGAACAAGTCCCTTGTCGTCTCCGTGGATCATAACCATAGCTCCGATGGTACGGGTCGAGAGTCCCCACGAATTTTGCCAGGCGAAAGCCTTCTCTCCGTTGGCTGGGTCTTCGTACGAAATGTCGAACATTTTGGAGAAGTTCTGTCCGAGATGGTGAGAAGTGGCTCCCTGGATTCCTCTTCCGTTGCATGCCACGTAGGCTTCGACGGTAGTGGTGAAGTCTCCTCCGGCAAACTTTTCCTTCTCACTCTTGCGTCCTTTCACGACTGGGATAGCCAAAAGATCATTGTACACTCCGGCGTAAAGATCCAAAATTTGGAAGACTTCCTTCTCAGCGTCAGCTGGGTTGGCGAAGGCGGTGTGACCCTCTTGCCAGAGGAACTCGCGAGTCCGGAGGAATGGAGTTGGGTGTTTGAACTCCCAGCGCTGGAAATAATTAATTTGACAGCAAATTCACTTTGGAGTGACTTACAACAACGTTGCACCATTGGTTCAACTTGATTGGAAGATCACGATGGGACTGAACCCATTTCTTGTATGAAGGGTACATGACGGTCTCAGAAGTTGGACGGATAGCAATTGGTTCTGCCATTTCGGAGTTTCCGGCACGAGTAACCCAAGCTACTTCTGGAGCGAAATCGGCGATGTGAGTCTTCTCACGCTCAAGGGCCGCATTCGAAACAAACATTGGGAAGTAGCAGTTCTTGACGCCAAGCTTTTTGATTCCAGAATCGAACCATTGCTGGATTGACTCCCAGATGGCGTACGACCATGGTCTGAGGACGTAGCATCCGGACACATCGTAGTACTCGATCATCTCGGCCTTGGTGATAACCTCACTGTACCACTCCGAGTAGTTCTCATCCTTGCTAGTCTCGATTCCAAGCTTGGTCACCTTCTTTCCGTCCTGCTTCTTCTCCTGCTGCTTTGGCTGTTTTGGTTTCTCCTCCTTCTTTGGCTTTGCCTGTCTGGCGTTTGGAGCAGCGTAGTCCTTGCCAGTAACTTCCTTGTATGAGAGCTTTAAAGCCAACAGCTTTTCGATAGCTTCTTTCTTGGCGTCCTTAATTGAAAACAATGAATGAGATGACCCGGAAGCGAAAGTTACCTCGGTGGAGTTCTTGTCTCCCTTCAGACGGCGCACCTCGTTTCCTTGTTCCTCGATTTGCTTCTCGATTTCAACCGACATGATTGCCCAAACTGAAAAACTAAATGCTTTCGAGCAACGAAACTAGGGAGCTTCGCTCCCCAGGCCTTCGGCTACAAACTTGTGTCTTCACTAAATTTGTGACCAAACACCCCAAGAACGGAATCAAAATGTGCATTTTGAGCCGAGTTATCCCCTTTGGCACCCTGGTGGAAGGTGCGCGCTCCC
>LR539712.1:726007-789374 GCA_900536315.3 Caenorhabditis becei | reverse complement strand
TGCGATCGAATGGTCCAAGAACGGTCTCAAACGGAGTAGTTTGAGCCAAGTTAGGAGCGATGGCGCCCTGGGGGAAGGTGCGCTCCTGGCAGTATACGGTCACGTCTTCATTTCTGAAAGCTGACGGCATCTGAAGGAATGAAGACGTCACGTGACATCTCCCTCTCTCTTCATTTCAACGCTTCCCCAACTCTCACGTGTTCCTCCAGGAATGAATACTTGCCACTCTCGAAACGGAAGAGTGCAGATCAGACCATGACAGGCCCAGAAGAAAGAGATCAGCCAACCATGCTTCCCATGCGTCTCCCCCATCAGAGTGAACTCTCTTATGAATGAGTCTGCAGTGGGAAATTAGGTCACCACTTGGCTCTACTGCCTCACAGCCACCCAGCCCGCATCCCCACCCATCCTCTACCCATCAGTTCCAGAACTGAATGAAAAGCTTCATTTTGAGAGACCCAGTTAGGGAATTTTGCAACCAATGGAAAGGTGCGCGCGCTCAGGAACGAACAGTAGCTATCCTCTCTCTCTCTCTCCTTGAAATGTGCAATCGAATGGTCCAAGAACGGTCTCAAACGGAGTAGTGTGAGCCGAGATGGAAGCTATGGCGCCCTGGCGGCAGGTGCGCGCTCCTGGAGATGTCACACATCTTCATTTCTGAAGGCTCATTTGGAGAAGAGAGATCTCCCTTCTCTTCATTTCAACTCCCCTCCCCACCCAGGCTTGCTTTTTTTGTTTTGTCAAAAAGGGGAGGCAGATTCACGTGAAATCCAGAAATGAAGAAGCTAAAACAGCACCCAAAATCGCAACTTTTCGAGAATCAGGTCATAACTCGCTTCAAACTCAATTTCACGAGCCCACTCACCGAAAATTCGAGTGCCCCGACAATTTCACCTACTTGGTGCCATCAGATAGGCAATTGCGAGAAAATCAAAGCCACCACAACACCCCAAAGTAGCGGACGCTTTTTTTTGACAAAATTTTCGACATTTTTTTTTTCTGATTTTGTCAACCCTCATACCATCTATATTATTTAGAGGAGGCAGACTAGTGAGCTACGCTCACCAGTAACCTGCGTCTCCTTGAAATTTGTGATCGAATGGTCCAAGAACGGTCTCAAACGGAGTAGTTTGAGCCGAGTTAGGAGCGATGGAGCCCTGGGGGCAGGTGCGCGCTCCTGGGAATATATGGGCACGTCTTCATTTCTAAAAGCTCACGGCATCTGAAGGAATGAAGACGTCACGTGACATCTCCCTCTCTCTTCATTTCAACGCTTCCCCAACTCTCACGTGAGCATTCAGGAATGAATACTTGCCACTCTCAAAACGGAAGAGTACAGATCAGGCCCAGAAGGAAGAGATCAGTTCACCATGCTTCCCATGCTTCTCCCCCATCAGAATGACCTCCCTTGAAAGAATGAGTCTGCATTGGGAAATTAGGTCACCCCTCAACTTACTGCCCCACAGCCAGCCATCGCGCATCCCCCACCCATCCTCTACCCATCAGTTCCAGAACTGAATGAAAAGCTCCACTTTGACTCAATTTGGGAACAGTTGCGCCAAATGGGAAGGTGCGCGCGCGCTCAGAAACAAACAGTATTGATCCACTCTCTCTCCTTAAAATTTGCAATCGAATGGTCCAAGAACGGTCTCAAACGGAGTAGTGTGAGCCGAGATGGAAGCTATGGCGCCCTGGCGGCAGGTGCGCGCTCCTGGAGATGTCACACGTCTTCATTTCTGAAGGCTCATTTGGAGAAGAGAGATCTCCCTTCTCTTCCTTTCAACTCCCCTCCTCCCCCAAGGCTTGCTTTTTCTGTTTTGTCGAAAAGGGGAGGCAGATTCACGTGAAATCCAGAAATGAAGATGGCCAAAAGAGCTCAGAAAATCCAAAGTTTTCGAGAATCAGGTCATAACTCGCTTCAAACTCAATTTCACGAGTCCGCTCACCGAAAATTCGAGTGCCCCGACAATTTCACCTACTTGGTGTGATCAGTTAGGGAATTCCGAGAAAACCCAAGCCACACCAAGGCTCCCAAAAGGTGGGACAATTTTTTTGACAAAATTTTCGACATTTTTTTTTCTGATTTTGTCAACCCTCATACCATCTATATTATTTAGGGGAGGCAGACCGCATTATTTAGAGGGGGCAGATTTGAGAATGAACAGTCGGATAGAAGAACGCAGAGTAAAAACAAGTATTGCGCAATATTTCCAAATGTTGAGTACGAAGAAAAATGACGCTAACGAGCATTTGATAGCTCAATAATGAAATTTAAAAATTCATGAGTTTTCTTTCAGGAAAGAATAATGCTGAACTCCGAACAAGGAACTAGCGATCACATGGAGGAGTGAATCGATATGCGGGAGAAAGCAAACAGGAAGGCGGGCCGAATAGATGAAACAATTTGTCGCGCGTGAAAAGCGGGCTGGCCGAGAGAAAGCTTCCAAATCGGCGACAGGTCAAGAACAGGAATTGGGCGATGAGTTGGGAACTTTCCGCAAACACGGCGCGGTCAGTCGCGGCATTGAGAAAAAGTTGTTTTGACGCTAGCGGAGTTACACAGAAGACTCAAAATATGCATACGCCATGGAAATATTGCACAAAATCAAAAGGGAGAGAAGAGAAACAAGAAAATAGGCCCGAAAATTGACAGAAACGTGTCATGGACAAATGTTTTTTTACTGTAGCGGTTTTTTAAAATGGAAGGCGCATATACGGAATAGTTTTAAAGGTCTTGCAGCGAAATTCACATTAACCGGTATCTTTCGTTCGAACTCCAAAATCAAAACTTTCTTCAGATTATTTTTATGATTTTTAATAGTTAAACATTTGCGACTTTTGTTTGTAGCAATTCTATTTTCTCGATAAAAAGCAGAACTGGTCAGCCTAAGCTTATTTGTCCGTAAACAGAAAAAACAATCGAAAATTACAACGAAATAATTATTTGTTTTCATTTTCGGTATGTTTCAAAATATATAATTTTAGGAGGGATCACTCAAAGAACAGTTGTCAATTGTTTTCGTAGCGTCATGTGCCATCCATATGGTTGCTGGCGCATTTCTCGCACACTTGCAGGCCATGTGCGCCTTGACGGTGTTTCTCTTCTCAAATTTAACTATTTTTCAAATCTTCTTTCAAAACTGCTCACCTCACTATTTAATATCTAATTTATGTTTCAGTAAGTTAACCTCGCTGTCGTCATGGCGTTGAAAAGCATGGCAGTGCTGACAAAAGGCATGTTCGGAAGAATGCCGACCGCTCAGGTGAGTTCAAATTCTTCATGTTTTATAAATAGAACACATTTTATTGCAGCTCGCCGTCAGCAGTGTTACCTCCAACACAATCCAGAAGCGCTCCAACTACAAGTTCGTTGGAATGCCCAATGAGACCGACGGAACGCTTGCCGGAGATTTGAACTACGGACTCCACACCGTCTTCTTCACTGAACTGTTCAGAGGTAATCAGGATTTTTCAGAATTTTAATCAAGTCATTGTAATTTAGGATTCGGAGTCATGCTTGGTCACGTATTCATGGAGCCAGCTACCATCAACTACCCATTCGAGAAGGGACCACTCAGTTCCAGATTCCGGTTAGTTTTATTCCAATTACTAGAACGCCAATCTGATTTACAGAGGAGAGCACGCCTTGCGTCGGTACCCATCCGGTGAAGAGAGATGCATTGCCTGCAAACTTTGCGAAGCCATCTGCCCCGCTCAGGCCATCACTATCGAGGCCGAGACCAGACCAGATGGAAGTCGTCGTACCACCAGATACGATATCGACATGACCAAGTGCATCTACTGCGGACTTTGTCAGGAAGCTTGCCCAGTCGATGCCATCGTCGAAGGACCCAACTTCGAGTACTCTACTGAGACCCACGAGGAACTTCTGTACAACAAGGAGAAGCTGCTGATGAACGGTGATCGCTGGGAGCCAGAGCTCGCCTCGAACCTTCAGGCCGAGTACCTCTACCGTTAAATGAAGAACTATCGATTATTCGACCATAGTTTCAACTTTACCGTTTCAGACTTTTTTTTTCTTAAATTTCCGTTCGATTTGTAGATGAATAACATGTTATTGTATTGATTATGTGTGCCTCTTTTCATCGTGGAAACTTCGATTTAGTTTATACCTTTTTATCGTCCTGTAATAGATCATGGCAACGCGAATAGTTCAGATGGCTGATAACATGGAGCAAGAGATCAAACCGAACATGATCGCCAAGATCATGGATGAGGAGCAAGTGCCAGATTTCGTGAAGGAAACAGTAGAACGGAGCGGGAAGAATCCGATGTCTCTGTTTTCCGAACTCTACGTTCAACTGACGACTGCATTGCCCCATTTCGAGTTTTTCCTAAGAAACCAGCCTGACGGAAGCACCCGATTCGTCTGTATCACCGAGCTGGACGGCGAGAAGATCGAAGGAAATCAGATGATGCAGAAGAAGCAAGCGAAAATGTCGTGCTCGCTGAAGGGACTTGCCATCATTCTGAGCCAAGTCAGCCAATCGCTGGTTCCGGATGTAAAGTTCTCGGAAAACACCACATTCTTCGAGTTGCTCCGCGAGCACACTTACGCAAAGTTTTATGAGTAAGCGAGTGTGAATTTACCGCAAATATTTTGTCTTTCAGACTTTGCAAGAGCAATGCGTACATTTATGGATTCGAGAAAGTTATCGCATCGGTGTTCTTGAAAATGAACGAGAAACTGCGAATAGTAGCTTTGTCGACGGGAAACAAAGGACTGAGAGGCGACAACATTGCACACGACGGCACTGTTCTCATTGACTGTCACGCGGAGATTCTGGCGAGACGAGGACTTCTTCGCTTTTTATATTCGGAAGTTCTGAATTGCGCTGTTGAACCGGAAAATTCGATTTTCGAAAAAGTGAAACCGGGCAGCAAACTGAGACTCCGACAAGGAATATCCTTTCATTTGTTTATCAATACTGCGCCGTGTGGAGCCGGAAGAGTCGATGTAAGTCTGAACAACCCATAGTTTATAAAATTTTGAATTATTCAGAAAAAAATGAAATCAGGAACTTCGGTTCAGTCACTCTCTCGTCTCCGCTTCAAAATCGACAAGGGAATGGGCACTGTTCTGGGAGATGCGCACGAGTTTGAAGACCCGCAGACATACGACGGTATCATGATGGGAGAGCGGATGCGGACGATGTCGTGCTCCGACAAGTTGCTCAGAGCAAATGTTCTGGGAGTTCAGGGAGCTCTTCTCTCCAACTTCATCGATCCTGTAAGTTCTCATAGTATAAAACATCAAGTATTCCGTTAATTCAGATTTATTACTCCTCTGTCGCAGTTGCGGAAAAGAACAACGTAGAGAGACTCAAAAATGCGATTTACGAACGAGCCGCCAACTTCCGACCCCCTGCTCCTTTCCATGTCCAGAGTCCTGTGATCGGAGAGTGTCAAGTGGAAGATCTGGAGCAGTCGACCTCGGCAACTGCGAGATCAGCAATGAGCTCGATAAACTGGAACTTGGCCGACGGAACCATAGAAGTTGTGAAGACGTCGGACGGATTGGTCCACGAGAAAGATATGACTGGCGAAGATGTGACTCAGCCATCGAGACTTTGCAAGCAGAAGCTCTCTGAACTGATGCTCGCTGTGTGTAAGCTGACGAAGACGGACGTCGAGTCGCCGGTGTCGTACGAAGCACTGAAGGCTGGAGCTGTGCACTATAACGCTGCGAAGAAAGAATTCATCAGTTGGCTCCGAAAATACAATCTCGGCATTTGGCAACAGAAACCACGAGATTTTCAAATGTTCAATGTAAATTGATAATTGTGCTTAACCGTTTTATTAAATGATCTCTAAATATCAAATAATATTATTAATTTTTAAATTTACAATTTTTCGTAAATTTTGGTTGTCCACCAATCGTTTTATTTTTCAAATTAAATCTTATGCAAGACTCAATCTCGAATCAGATGCCGGAACCAGTAAGCCACGTCATCTTCGACTTCGATGGACTTCTCGTGGACACGGAATCTGCCTACACCAAAGCAAACTCGGAATGTCTGAAAGAGTTCGGACATGAATTCACGATGGATCTGAAAAGACGTAAGTGATGCATCCTCAGTGAATCTAACAATTTGAACTTCTAGGGCAAATGGGAAAGAAGCACGACGAGTCGATTCGGTGGCTGATTGAGGAGTTGAAACTGGGCGACAAGACGACTCCGGAGGAGTACTCCCGAAAGTACGACGAAATCCTCGTTGAGTTGTTCAAGAAGAGTGCCGCGATGCCAGGAGCGGAGAAACTTGTCCGGCACCTGATCCAAAAGGGCATCCCGGTCGCACTGTGCACCGGCTCGTGCAGTCGGACATTCCCGACCAAGCTCGACAACCACGCCGACTGGGTTAACCTGATCACGCTGCAAGTCCTTTCCGGCGATGATCCGGAAGTGAAGCACGGAAAACCGCATCCGGATCCGTTCTTGGTGACTATGAGACGATTTACACAACCTCCAACCTCTGCTAAGAACGTGTTGGTGTTTGAGGATTCGTACAATGGAATTCTCTCTGCACTTGACGCCGGTATGCAATGCGTGATGGTCCCGGAAAGATCCATCTACGATCCGGACACGGAGCCAGAGTTCAAGCAGCGAGTGACACAGATCCTCGACAGTTTGGAGCACTTCCAGCCGGAACATTTCGGACTCCCGGCTTACGATTAGAAGGCTTTTAGGAGTTAATTGATTCATATTGAATTACCTTTTCTTCCGGTTCTTTTTTGGTTATTCTGTGATATTCACATGTTCCTCGTGTCTCGAAAATCAGTATTTTCTTGAAAAAAAGCGCTCACTTTTTTAAATTTCCTCGTAGCGTTTCAACGCTGTTTCCATACTTTACCAATGTATTTCACTTTTCTCTAAATGACTTCTGTTCAGATGGATCCGACTACTTCCGAAGAGCTGAACCCTTCCACTTCTACCGGAACTGGTGGTGCCACGAGGCGAAGACTAACGTTCCGACCGCCGACGTCATCTTTTCAACCTGTTTCTTCTGCTGTTCCAACGACGTCTTCCGCAGAAGCAGATCCGCAGAACATTTCGCCCTACGGAGAAATGATGCAGCAGGAAGAATCGATTGTGGAAGACTCGAAAGAAGCACCGAAGAGAAAGTTGAAGCCGTGGAGTCAAGAGGAGGTCTCTGCGTTTTACGACGCAATCAAATCAGTGAGCGAACCGTTTTCATAACTTCCTATTTATCATAATGTATTTTTCAGCACGGGAAAGACTTTGACAGTGTTGTGAAAGCTTTGGAGAGAAAGAAAATTGTAAAAACGAAGGAACAGGTGAAGATTTTCTTCTTCAACTCCGCCAAAAATTATCGACAGATACTCTCGCTTACAGAAGGTTCGCGAATCGCCATATCTAAATACCTAAATTATCAACACTTCAGAGGACCTGTCCGGCATATCGAGAGATGCCCGAGAGTTGTTCTTGCTCGTGAATGCGTGCGAATGGAAGAGAAAGACACAGCATCAGAAGATGGAAAAAGAAAAACTGAGGGAGCTGCTGTTTGAAGGGTAAAGTTCCAGTTTACAAGTATTCATCTTCATTCCCGTTTTCCAGGTCTTGCAATGTAAAAGTCGGTAGGAAGAACATGACCATAAAGACTCCACCATGCCCTGCTATCTGCAAATATTTCCGTGAGTCTCATTTGTCGTGTTCCTTCTGAATTCATTCTCCAGATTGCCGCAAAGCAGACAGAATCCCTACAGAAGTGTATGTTCATTTGGAGCCAACCAGCAACGGTGACCACGCATTCATGCGAAGCCGCAATCATAACCCATACCTGCGCGTTAAAATGAACACGAACGATCGTATCGCGAAGCTTCTCGAGTTCACGCATCGGAAGTGGACTTCGAACCTGGTGACTCTCTGGCCGGACAGTTCTTGCGAAGTGTCCAGTCTCTGTGTGCAGAAGGTCGAGACGTCTCCGTACATCTGTGTCTCATTGAACAAGCTGAAAAAGCATACCGAGGAGATGAAGGAACGGATAGAGCCAAAGAAGCCTGCGAATGCACTGGTTCTGGCCGCAGAAGTGAACACGAAGACTAAACCGACGTATACTATATACTATCCGAAGCCTTTTGCATTGACTGATAAGATTGTCTCCGAGGGCATCACACTCGCCAATGTCAAATCTGCTATCGTCGCCGAGTTGTTCTGTGTGGTACGTGGTTTATTCCTGTGCAACGATAACGCATCATGAGTTTACAGTGTGGGCGGAAAAATCCAATTCAACTTCGCTATCAAATCAGCATTGATAACCAGGAAAGTTTGCTACAATTCGAGCCTTGGAGAATGGTGATTGACTTGCTGAATCGGGGATACGGAGAAAGCTTGGCGAACAGCAAGAAAGAAGAAGAGAGGGATCGGAGGAGGGAGTTGCGAGAAGCAGAAGCGGCGTAAGTGATCACAGAACAGATTGTTTCTCATCCATCACAAGTTCCAGAGAGCCTGTTTCGAAAAAAAAGAAAGCCCCGGAGGACGTGCATCAAGCAGAGATCGTTCCTGGAAACCCCGTATCCGAGATCGTTCGAATGGAGAATGAAGAGTTCGAAAGCCAGCTCGCGATGCTCCGGAAGACGCAGAGACAGAAGGTGGTGTCTATGAAACGGAAGAACACCACGAATCCCGTACTCTCCACCGGGACCCCTCGTCTGTCAGTTCATCCAGCAATGGCAAGTCCGACACCGTCTCAGCAAGTCCCTAGCAAGCAGGTGTTCGTTGCGCCCATGTGCACAATGGTGCCCAGGAAGGGACCGGCGAAGCATGGTTTTTTGAGGGCGCCTATGAACAATATGTTGATGCAAGGAGGACAAGCCGGTCCGTCGACATCGTCAGCGGAAAGAATCAAAGTGAATCCTCGTCCGACTGATTTCTCATCGGTGACTTTCTCTCCTGTCAAGAGGTCCCTCGGATCAGAGCTGCAGAGGAAACAAGCCGCCGAGTTCCTCTCTCATTGCAACAGGACTGATGACAGCTCGATGCCAACACCGCAGGTAGGCTGAAAATCGGGAATTCGTTGAAAAGTCAAGTTACAGAAGTTTGACTCGCAGCTGATGTTCGGAGATATATCTATGTCTCCGGGTTCATCTCTTCACGCATCGAATCTGACAGCTACAGTGGGATCGACCAAAGACGTGTTAGTGAGACAGAACCTAGATGCTCAGAGATGTTTTTTTCAGATCGGTAGTCGATTTTACTGAATTGATGTATCAAAACATCGACAATAAAGGCGAAGCCACGGTCTCCAATCTGAATCTTGAGTTCTCCGTTTCCGAAGTCAATCAGACCTACAACGACATGATGGCCTCTTCGCAGAACAGTCAAGACTTCATTTTCCAGCAGTTCCAGAAGAAGAAGACGACCACGATGAATCCGAAGAACTCGAAGGCGCCGAAGAAATAAGTTGCTCTCTTCATTCCGTTTTCCAATTGTAATACTTATGCTCAGATACTCAAACATGTACTTTTTACTGGTCCTCTAATAACTAATTCATCTCCTCCTGTTCATTTCCTGAAACTGAAGTCGGTTCGCAACTTCGTCACTACTTTCGTTCTGTCACTCAATTTCCCCATCTAATGACCCGTTTTAGATGTCTCTCTCTGCCAGATATCTCTCGGTGCGGATCCTCCGAGCAGCAAGATTCGCTGCTCCGATGAGCTCCGCTCACTTCCTGCCCGCAGTTCCAGGTCAACGGAGATGGATGGCTTCAGAGCCGCAGAGACACGAATTCCAAGCAGAGACCCGGAATCTGATGGATATCGTGGCCAAGTCGCTCTATTCCCACAGTGAAGTGGGTTTGACCTGTTCCTTTCTTGTTCATCAGCTGTTCGTTTCAGGTGTTCGTCCGTGAGCTCATTTCGAATGCATCGGATGCTCTCGAGAAGAGACGATACGCCGAACTGAAGGGAGACGTGGCAGAAGGTCCGAGCGAGATCCGAATCAGCACCGACAAGGAACGCAGAACCATTACCTTCGAGGACACGGGTATCGGTATGAACAGAGAGGATCTTGTCAAGTTCCTGGGAACTATCGCCAAATCGGGATCTAAAGATTTCATCGAGAATGTGAGTGATAAAGGATTGGAATAGTCCAGAACGTTTGTTTCAGAACAAAGAGAACGCGGAGGCAGTGATCGGACAGTTCGGAGTTGGATTCTACTCCGCGTTCATGGTCGCCGACTCAGTCGTCGTGACCACGCGCAAAGTCGGAAGTGGCTCCGAAGAGGGACTGCGGTGGACGTGGAATGGGGACAACTCGTACGAAATTGCTGAGACCTCGGGACTTCCCACTGGAACCAAAATCGAGATCAGACTGAAAGTCGGAGACTCGGCTACGTACGCAGAAGAGGACAGAATTAAGGAGGTCATCAACAAGTACTCCTACTTCGTCTCTGCACCGATTCTTGTGAACGGAGAGCGAGTGAACAACCTGAATGCGATCTGGACGATGCAGGCGAGAGAAGTGAACAAGGAGATGCACGAGACTTTCTTCAAGTATTTTACTGCTATCAGTTAGGAATGATAGAATGATAATTGCAGGCAACTAGTCAAGACGCAGGGGAAGCAGGAGATGTTCACTCTTCCACAGTACACAATCCACTTCCAGGTTGCCCCAACAACTTTTCCTGTTTCGTAACAGAATGTTTGCAGACTGACACTCCGGTGTCTCTCCGTTCGGTTATCTACATTCCACAGTCCCAGTTCAACCAGCTCTCTTTCATGGCTCAACAGAAAATGTGCGGACTGTCCCTCTACGCTCGTCGAGTTCTGATCAAGCCAGATGCCCAAGAACTCATTCCAAAGTGAGAATCGTAGTCGCTGGATGATTGTAGCTCAATATGTTCAGCTACCTCCGGTTCGTCATCGGAGTCGTCGATTCGGAAGACATTCCACTCAACTTGAGTCGTGAAATGCTGCAGAACAACCCAGTCCTCCGCAAATTGAAGAAGATCCTCACTGACAAGATCCTCGGAACTCTGCAGTCGGAGATGAAGAAGGATCCAGTCAAGTATTCCGAATTCTTCAAGAACTACTCGTTGTACTTCAAGGAGGGCGTTGTCACCGAGCAGGATCAGGGCATCAAGGAGGAAGTTGCGAAGCTGTTGCTATTCGAGTCCTCCTCGAAGAAGGCCGGTGAGCTGACCAGTCTTGGGGACTACGTGAAGAGAATGCAGGAGGGACAGAAGGAAATCTACTACATGTACGCAAACAAGTGAGTTCTCCAAGTGTCAATAAATCAAGAGTAGTCTGAACTTATAGCCGCCAACTTGCCGAATCGTCTCCTTACTACGAAGTCATCAAGTCGCAAAACAAGGAAGTCCTGTTTCTGTACGATCCAGCCGACGAAGTCGTATTCCTCGGTCTCGGACAGTTTTCAATGAAGCAGTTGGTGCCAGTTGAAAAGTGGGCTCAGGAGGAAGCGGAGAAGAGCGGATCTGATGACAAGAAGGACACCAGTGAGTCCGGATCAATTGTTTTTGTTGAACTATACAGAAATTGTAGAAGATTTCCGTGACAACGAGAAGAAAGAGCTTCTGGATTGGATGAAGGAAACTCTTGGAAGTGTCCGCGTCGCCGAGATCTCCGGCAACCATCGCCCCAGCGACCATCCTGTCATGGTGACCGTGCTTGACATGGGCGCCGCACGCCACTTCTTGCGAACCGGAGAGATCAAGGACATGGAGCATCTTGTGTACTTCAAGCCACACGTGCACGTCAATCTGACCCATCCACTCGTCAAATCGCTATACAAAATGAGAAAAACCGACAAGGAAACCGCGACAATTTTGGCCGAGCAGGTAGGTTCACACAAACACATGTGCTGACGTGTCTCTATTGACGAATCGATTGATTCCCACTTTTTCAGATCTATGATAACGCTTTGATCACTGCCGGTCTGATCAAAGACACCAGTCGGATGGTCGGACGACTCAACAAACTGCTGACTTCCCTTGCCGGAACCAAAGGGGCCAGCACTATTCTGACGCCATAATCTTTGTTTTCACTGTTCTGTTGTAGTTTTAGAAGTAGTAGTCATAACTTATTCTCATGTTCGATCTGTTGAAGGTTTTTTCGGCGTTTTGTGCCTATAAATTGTTTCCCACGTTTTACATATTTTCTTGTCAAACATGGTTTCAACCATGGCATTTACCTAATCTCTTGCTTCTCAGTTCCATTCGATTGACATTCGTTTTCAGATGAATGCTGTGGTTGCTGCCCTGGAGGAAATGCCGCCCGTGACGCGGTTCTACACAGGTGCATGTGTGCTTCTAACGACGGCAGTAGTGAGTACCTCTGAATCCTCTCCACTTTCCACTGAATCCCTTCCAGCACCTCGAGTTCGTCACGCCGTTCCACCTGTACTTCAACTGGGAACTCATCGTCCGCAAGTACCAGTTCTGGCGGCTCATCACCTCTTTCTGCTTTTTCGGCTCTTTCGGCTTCTCGTTTCTCTTCAACATGATATTCACGTATCGATACTGCATGATGCTTGAGGAGGGATCGTTCCGAGGCAGAAGAGCCGACTTCGTCTACATGTTCCTCTTCGGAGCTGTTTTGATGGTTTGTTCTGCAGAAGTTCTTACTCCATTCTCTTCAAGAATTTCAGATTTTCTCGGGCATCTTCGTGCAGATTCTCTTCCTCGGACAAGCATTCACAATCATGCTCGTGTACATCTGGAGCCGCAGAAACCCGATGATTCAGATGAACTTTTTCGGAGTGCTCACCTTCACGGCCCCGTACCTACCATGGGTTCTGCTTCTCTTCTCACTTCTTCTCGGTAACAACGCCGTCGTCGATTTCATGGGTACGCTTCCAATGTAAATGTTTATAGTTCACCCAGGAAATTGCAGGCATTGCATGCGGTCACATCTACTTCTTCCTGGAAGATGTGTTCCCGTTCCAAGAGCATGGCAAACGGTTTCTGAAGACGCCTCGATGGTTGGTGTACCTGTTCGACGAACGACAGCCGGAACCATTGGCTGAGGACGAGAGACCCGGCGGATTCGAGTGGGGACCGGAGGTCAACTGAACAATAACCGATTCACTTAAATTGTAAACTCCATCTTGCTCTGGTCATCTCTGGGTGTTTTCTTTTCTTTTCTCTTCCTCTATCTGCTTTTCATCTCTCATTCTCTTCTAAGTGTGATAGCTCAGTATTCTGAGCATTGACCCGATTCCACATTCACAGTTCCCTCTTGCCTTTAGAAGTGCAGCTTTTGTTTCACGAATGACAACGGTATGGGGTTGGAGGCATTCTGTTATTCCGTCTGTTCTTTCGAATGAACGTTATTTATTGTTGCCGACTATCACAAAGAAATAAGCATTGTAAAATAGAGAGCTAAGCTCACCATAAAAGTTTCGGGTTTCACCTCTTCTAATGAATCAACGCGAAGGCGTTGCTAGAGCGCGCATTGTGGTGAACATCTGTTGACGAACTCGGTTCTTTTCATTTGGCGAAGCGCAGGCGGACAGAGTCTGCTGCTCTTCCTCTTCTCCAACAATCTCGTTTTTCGCTTATTTCCACAGCGAGACTGAGGTTTTCGGAACTGTTAACAAAACATGTTTCCAACTTTCGAACGGCATAGTTCAAAGGCGCATAGCAGTTTCTATTGATCGGGTCCCGAAGCGATTCGTTGGGATACTGTAATAATTGGGAATTACTTCTTCTTTTTTTTAGTTTTTCAGATTTCGATAAGCGCCGAACGTTTCGGTTTTCCTGGATGTCGGACTCCAGCAAAACGGAGGAAAAATCGACGAATGAAAGGTAAGCTTCTAATTTTAAAAGTCTCAAATCGAAAATTAACTTTCAGTGCGTGCAGTTCGTCGAGAACAACCGTTTCGGATGAAGAGAAGATTGTAAAAAATGTGAGTTCACACCTAAAATCTCTCGTTGACAGTAATAAATTTAGGCCCAATCGGCCAAAAAAGAGCTGACGCACTACTACAAAAAGCAGAACGAGATACTGGACCACTACAAGCAGGACAGCGAGCAGATAGAAGCCGCTCGACGGACGAAAGAACGAAATCGTGAGCTGAGACAAAGCGAGTCGGAAGTGTCGGAAGACGGGAAACAGCCGACTGATATTAAAACTCCGAACAACTCGATGCAATCCCAAGATTCTCTGCTTGTGCGGCACGAAGCCAACCAGAATGAAGAGAAGGAATTGAATAAATCCGCCACCCGTCTTGCTAACATTACGCTTTTCGTGAATTTGGTTTTGATGGTGACTAAGGTAACGCTTATCATATTTTTCCCAGTCGATGTTCCGCTTTCAGGTCGTCGCATCGTATCTCTCCGGATCCATGTCCATCATCTCCTCCATGGTTGACTCTATCGTCGATCTCACTTCTGGAGCCGTTCTTTCCGTTTCCTCCCGTATGATCCGGAAGCGCGATCCGTACCAGTACCCTCGTGGTCGTACCCGCGTCGAGCCTCTCGCTCTCATCCTCATCAGTGTGATCATGGGAATGGCTAGTGTCCAACTGATCATCTCGTCGGTTTCGCGAATCCATGCAGCAGGTTTGCAGTTGCATACTGTTGGTTTTTTTAATTGTAGATTTCTAGCGTCTGAGGGAAAGAAGGACGAAATCAATGTGAGCTGGCCAACTGTCACCATCATGTTGTGCACCATCGGCGTCAAACTCACTCTGTTTATCATCTGCCAAAAGTGAGGAGCCCTTCGATCGATTGATTGCATGGTTGACGTGTTTCAGGTACAAAGACAACAGTTCCATCAAAGTCCTCTCCTTGGACCACCGCAACGACTGCATCTCTAACTCTGTGGCCCTGGCTTGTGCATGGATCGCTTACTACTACGGATCTAAAAACGGCGAGCCCACAGGAATCGACTTCTTCGGTTTGTGTCCGGAGAACGGATGTGATCTGTATTATCTCGATCCCATCGGCGCCATCATCGTCTCGTTCTACATTCTCTATACCTGGATTCGCACCGGCTACGCACACTTCCTGATGCTCAGTGGCAAATCTGCTCACCCGGAACTCATCAACCGCATTGTTCACCAGTGCATCCAACACGATCGACGGATCACTCACATCGACACGGTCTACGTCTACCACTACGGTACCAAGTTCCTGGTCGAGGTAATTCATTCTAGTTCGAGCCAACACTAATGTTTTTCAAAAGGTCCACATCGTGCTCGATAAGAACATGTCTCTCAAAGACACTCACGACATCGCCGAGAGTCTGCAGACAGGAATCGAATCGCTCGCCGAGGTCGAACGGGCCTTCGTTCACTGCGACTACGAGTTCGATCACCACCCGCACGACGAGCACAAAGCCGTCTAGACCTGCAACACAAATACTGCCTCATCACCCCCTCTCAGTTTCTTATTAAGTTTTACCACGTGTTCCTCACAAATAGAAAATATATTACGGTTTCCTTTTTTATGTTCTTTCAAATTATCAAAATAAATCGTTTAAATTAGAGAAGGATGACTGTTTTATCAAAAATCGAACTCCGGAAGCGTCAATTTGCTCTGGAAAAAGGATTACCCAATCAAATGTTACTTCCTTTTATTAAACTTTTCTGTGGAATTATACAAATGTTGCAATATCTTTTATTTGTTAGAAAATGTTCTTCATTCAACAAGCGAGTCCATAACAATCATAAGCGAATCCGACTCTCTCCAGCTCACACTGCATCCAGCCGACCTGAAAACCAAAATTAGATGTAAACGGATGGATTGACTGACGTATGCGTTGCACTCGGTAGTGAAAAAGTCTTTGATGCATGAGATGAAGGTTCCAGTCGCTCCGCAAAAGTTGTTCGGGTTGGCGTTGACGGTGGCATTGAATTTGTAGAAGCAGGCTTTGTACAGGTTTCCGTCGGTGGTCTCTCCTTTACGGATGCAGTCGAGGTTGCTCTGGTACACTGGAAGTATCTGGTTTTTGACCGAATCCTCGGAGGAATGATCTACCATCGAATCCGGTGCTGCAGATGAACTCGAGATGCTTCATCAGATGAGTGTAGACCATCACGTTCCACCAGTCGGTGTTTCCGAGAGAAATCAGATAGAACCGGTCAATGCAGGTGTCGTAGTTCTGTCCGAGGGTCTGCACGAATTGCTGTCGTGAACTTCAATTTCAGATGGTGTTATTTCGGAAGGAAAATGGAATACTCACGCGCAAACAGCGGCAAGACCGTCGATTCCAGTGTCAATCGTGTTCATCGTGGCATTCGTCAGGGTGGTGGCATCTCGCCAAGTGGTGGTGGCTGGAAGTCCGACTGCGGAGGCGAATCCAGCCTGAATCAAGTGAGGAAGCTGTGAAAACAGGAAGTGGATACCTGGGCAGAGGCGAACGGGACACTCGAGCATGTTCCAAGGGCCAAGTTCTGCGGTTTCGAGAAGAAGTATGTACGGACTTGTGGCTCGGTGAGCAAGTAGTCTCCGAGAGTTGGCAGAAGCGGATTGAAGAGTCCGGCGACGAGAACAACGGACGAAAGTCCGATTACGAAACGGAGCATGGCTGGAAAACAAAAGAGTTCAGCAGCGTTTGGGTAGGAATCGAGATGCTGGCTGACGTGGTCGACAGGGAAAAGAGGCGCGGCAGCAGTGATAACGAGGTGATACTGCCCGTGTCGGCGGCCGTAAAAGAGCCACGAGTTGGCAGGTGAATCAGACTCCGATCGGATCGGACCGAGATGATCAAGTTCAATCGGTGTATGTTGTCGTGCTTTGTTGTAAGATTCGTTCCTTAGAATTGAAGAGAACAAGTCATAATCTTTAAGTTGTTGTTTTATTCGAAAAAAAACACATTTTATAAGCGGTTTCACAGAAAAGAGTACTTGGAATGAGCACAATATCAAAAAAACGAGTTGAAAGAATAAATTATGCGTAGAATGCGTTTTGTGGATCAGACCGACTTCTTCGATTCGAAGTCGTCGGTCGAATAGTTTTTAGTTGCCAAACCCCCAAAGAAACAGTTTTTGTTTGATTTTTCGATGCATAAAAAGGAGGCTGTAGAAGTCATATAAAGTGGAGAAAGGTGTGAAAAACGGAGATAAGAATGACGAGGAAATGTGTGAATCTATGGCCTGATAACTCTTTGAGAGTACTTGGGGAAGAGGAAAGAAGCCTAGGATGACGAGAGATTGTACTCTTTCGGGGAGAGATTCTGTGCAAAGAACGGAACTGCTCAGACCGAGGACTGAACAAAGTTGGCTCCAGGAGACTGACGCTGGACACTGTACTCCACTGGCATCTGCTGACTGTATCCTTGTGGTCCTTGGGTGTAGATGACGTCGGGCTGGTACTGTGGGATGCCCTGCGAGACGACGTACTGCTGAGTAGTCGGGGTGGCCAGAGGCACGTTCGAGTACTGTTGGGGGTTGTTGTATGGGGTCACGGATGGCACTGGAGTGTAGGAAGTGGCGTTGACGGGGGTGCGGGCGACTGGGGCGTTGAATCTGAAAGTTGGTTGGTCAGTAGGCTCTCGGAATGCGGAATGTCCATGTAGCGGACACACCGTCGTTCTGATCTACTGAAAAACTCACTCGTAATTCTGAACGGACGGAGCTGGATTGTACGGGAAGGCCGAAGCTGGCTGATCTCTGAAAGACACTTTCTGATGTTCAGTTGTCCCGTCCTTTCGTTTGTACCTGTACTGTTGCTGTTGCGGTGCCCAGTTGGCTGCCGAATTCCTGCCCGAGTTCAGCCTCTGCTTGTCATCCGGCCTCATCTGCAACAGTTCCCTTGAGTTCTCCGCTCATCTTCCCTCCAGGTGACCTTCTCCCGCTTATTTGTCAAAATGCTTCTGTTTCTCTGTCGCTGACCGTTTCCCTCCGCTTTCCGCTCACTCTTTCCGCGTTCACATGCAAACACAAACATTACATGTACATATGATTTGGAGCGCGCGCAAACGAAACGACGCAACGCGGAATTCTTCGAGCCGCCGCCGCCTCCGCTGCTTCTCTCCGCCCGACCGAAATCGAAAAGAATCGTATAGTCGTCTCCGCGATTCACACACTCTCTCGCTTCCACAACGTTAACAGCAGACGGTTGGCAAACTTTTCAGCACAGCAGGCAGCGGAACAACACAAAACATACCCCCTTGACGACGACTACGTAGATGGCGTAGACGACTCCGGCAAGGAGAAGACACCCTCCGATGACGATGGCGAAGACCACGGCGATCTGGAAGAGGGTACTGTTGAGACGGGAAGCAGAGTTCTTGGAACCTGGGGGCCATTTCCAGCAAAGGGTTCGTCAAAAGTATAGGCAGGTCTATAGGTCATAAGGGAAGGAGTGAGTAAGGGGACCACTGGAAAGGGGATCCGATGTGTGTTCACCTGGGAGGGCGGAGGACATTCGAGGTCATCTAGGGTTTCTCATGACTTCACTCGAAACCTTCCCGGTCCGCTGACCCTCTGATCGGTTCACTAAGCTCAAAAGACATGGTTTACCACATTGTCGCCCCCTTATCAGTACTAACTCAAAGACTCCCTCAACATATTTTGAAAAGAATCAAACACAAAAAACAAACCTGATAGTTGTACTGGTTGTGATTGTACGACATGATGGGGTCCACTCGTGAGTCACACAGTCGCTTTGATAATAATTAAAAGTCCTCGGGAGCGGAAAGAAGTCGGGGCGGCGGTCGAAGGAAGAGACGGTCTCTCTGCAGTTGAGGAGGATTGACTGAGTCAACAAGGAGGAGGAAACAAGCGAACTCATGAGAAGAAAAAGCAAAATAACGACGGAATATCAGGGGAACGTTTGTTACTTTGCTCGGAACATATCAATTAATCTACAGAGATTTGGACATGTTTTGGAACTGGTAAGGAGTGTGAAAGGAAACAAGAAACGTGTAAAGTGTTCAAAAGGATGCCGAAGAATGCTCTCCCAAGTGGAACTGAACTGTCCACAAACCGTACTTGGAACGATCCGGTCTGTTGCTTTCAAGCACTTTGCTCCGAATCGATCGAAGACTTTTTGATGTTTACTGACGAGGTGGCAGAGGAACTGAACTTGCTCACAAGGCGGCGAGTCACATTGGCATTGGGTTACACTTCTTTTTTTATAGGTGGAATGAATAACAAGAGTGGGTTTAATGGGCTTGAAACTTGGAAATGATAAGGAGAAAAGGGAATGGAATCTGAGAATAGGAAAACAACATGAAGATTCTTATATGTAGTTCTATGCATGTGAAAATTGATTTTACTCAGAAATTCAGTACTTGGCAGGTCGATTCAGTTTGTTCTCGGAACTCAGAAACTCCAAAGCTCAACTGGATCGAAAAAGAAAGGAAAAGGTTGAGTTGTCTGGCTCACGCAACAGGTAATACATAGTATAAGTCGGTTTTAACGGGTTTCGAGCCGAACACAGAGCAAACAAGCCTTCTCGTCTCGCGCACTCGTCCTTGTGTACTGCCTTCGTGCCCAACCAGACTTCTTCATTCCGGCCCCTCCCCCATTCACGTAAATAGCATACAAACACTGTTTGATAACAGATTTACTACCGCCGAGGCTTGAAACATGGGCGGTCACGGGGTCATGGAAGACACAGAAGAAGAAGAAGAGAGCAGTCGACCAAATAGAAAAAACTGGATCAGGGGTCGGCAAACACGAAAATATGCGCCAATGGCGGGGTCTTCTCCGCTTTTTTTCGACTTGAGAAAGTATACAAAAACAGGCGAAAGACATGGCGGGGTGTGATGAGAAGTTGATAATTCGCAAATAATGAGCGATTGGGAGGTACGATTGACGAATGATAAGAAGGAGGCGGAGTCCGAGCTGTGCGGGGAGAAATTGTGAATCAGGAGTCAGTCAAAAGTGCGGGAGTAGGAGGTCCCGATCGAACCCTTGACAGAAATTGGGGGATCTGTTCACAATTTCCATTTCCGATGAGTTCATCAGAATCTCCGATGTCTTTTCTTTCTTTTTCAGAAACCTGAGCCGTCTGTCGAACACAGAAATGGTGGTCCCAAACAGAAAATCCCATCCGATTTCCAGCAATTTCCCTCGTTTCCCATTCCCAAGAAACTCATAAACATTTTGAAAACTTGCAGTTTCGATTACGAGTGGGAAAACGGAGTGAAGAAATTCAAAGTGAAGCGGCGGGGAGAGCAGTTTTATCACTTCGCTACCGTATCAGTCGTAAATAAATCTATAAAATTTGCGAGACGGCCGACTCGCAAATGGAAAGAAACCGTTTCGAAGGTTGATTTCAAAGGAAAACAGGTCATGTTTGTCAAGGTTTTCGGGCTGAAAACTGGGAAAACGGGCGATGAAACAGTCGAATTCCTGCAGAATCAGTGGTTCTGATAACGTTTCGACTCTTCTATTTCTGTGACATGTCTTAAATAGTTCAGAGAAGTGACCGATATAATCGTCTCATTATCACCGACCAGCACCCGATTTACCGATTTAGAGGCTATTTTAAGCACTAGTTCCCCATAAAAAGTTATCAGGAGAGGGTAGAGAAACTGGAGAATCATCAGGAGTCGGCCAGCTTCCTGATTGTTTCGGAGACAAATCGATAGGCGAGTGATGATGCGTTGCGGCTTGTCAGCGGAATTCGGAAACTCGTGGTCGCGTTTTTTTGAATCAACAATATGGGTAAGAGACACTTGGAAATGCATATCAAATATTGTTGAATCAGAGTTACTGATGTTGTTCTCTGATGACACATATGGAACGGTTTTGAAGGACATGTCGGGAACTTGGAAGGAGTTGGTGAACTCGAGGGGAGCAATTCATTAAAAAAAAAGATAATTTCGATCAGAAGACTTCGAAGAGAGATTTCCTAGAGATATGAGACATTCCACAGGAATCAATTGTTTCTTCAAAGAAACGATGTAGTGAGTGGAATGAAACTGGGAAAAGCGATGGAAGAAGAATAAGTGATTCTCTCAAAAGTGAACCGTTTCCGAAAATGCCAACAAACTATGGAAATGTGTGGGAATATCATGGGACGTGAGTCAAGTCGCATCGATCTTCTTCTCATTCGAAACGATCAAAAGGACAAGAATGCTCATTTCGCGCGTGGGTGACACAGAGAATTGTACAGAACGAGAAGAAGAAAGTGAGCAAAAAAGGCGGAATACACGGCTGACTCATTCCCAGCAAACTCCTTATTTTCTTTTCCGTTTTCTTCCCAACAACTGACTCATCTAGCATGTTTTATGCGGGTTGTGGAGAACGAAAACAGTTGGGAAATGATTCTCAAATATGCGGAAATTGAAGGTTCATCGGATTCACTGGTCTTTTAAATCACACGAGAGCGATCAATGCTGCAATACAACTTCACAAGGTTTCGAGATTGTGGTTAATGCTTTTCAGCTTCCAATTATGCATCCCGGAGAGTGGCCTTCATCTGAATTTGAACACCTTCAGAGCCCTGATCCAAACCTTTCTGAAGTCGTTGAACTGCGTGATCAAGAAAGATCACAACGAGCAACTCAACTTATTCAGATGTTACCGTGTCCTGTTTTCATCAGATTACGAAGCTCCCCTCTCGATTTCTCATCGATTCCCTCTTTGATCTATTAGTGTGGTTTCAAGGAAAAACAATAGGAACGCGTGTTTTTTGAGGTGTGTATTGTTGTTTTTGTGCAACTCATCCGCAGGTATCGAATGTGAGACGAGCAAACACAGACGAAGAATAACAAGCGTGGCGTCAAAGATCCTGCGGGAGTCTGGAACATATCTGGAAAAGAGCAAAGGTTCTCGAGAAGCTTTTACTTCCTGGAGACAGTCTAGGAGGACTGACTTTTGGCCAACTGGTCAAAGCGCCCGTGTGGACTCAAACACTTCACGCTCTCGAAAGTTTTCAAAAGGGTTTGTGACCGCCGTTTGCAGAGAGCACCGTACGAATCTTCGGAGGATCCAGAGGGTTACAGCAACCTCTGGTTAAACTGATGGAAGGCCAGAAGATCCATTAATTCTCTCAGTGGCCCCAAGGTCTCGAGACTCCCCGAATATCTGTTTCAGAACCCTTTTCCTGACGAGTCTTCTCTTCACTAATCGTCGAGTTCCCAACCAGTTTCAACATCTGGCATCTACATATGCTCTCCCACTCGCTGTTTCGTGTTTTGTATTTGCAAAGATCCCAAGCAAGCTGTGGTGGTGGTGGCAAGAAGTTGATATCTTCTTCTTCTTCTTCTTGCCTGTCGTTTGCCGCTTCTTATCTTCATCCGTTCGTCGGAAACATCGAGTAACCGAAGGAGACGCCGAGTCGCACCTACTCCTCTTCTTTTGCTTCCTCTTCTGCTTCTTCTTCTGTTTTACACTGGACTCGTAGTCTCCGTCGTCAGCACACTGTATCTGCCGGGCAAACACACAGATAAACGAGAGGAGACGGATAGCAGCGGCAAAATAACTCGAGAGCAAAAAGAGAAAGGCCATGTGTCGAGGCAAGGTATGATATCTCTGCCGTCGGCTCGGCTCCCCGGGCCCGGGAGCAGAGTAACACAGAGACGTGGCATTGTAAAGTGACGCATGTAAAACGAAAGCCGGCGAGAAGAGCGAGAAGACGTCAGATATCGAGTTACCAGAGTTGCAAATGGCATTTGGAACATTCGGAACACGCCGAAAGAGAGAGAGAGAACATCGAACGAATTGAACTTGAGTTGAGAAAAGAATTGACCAGCAGGTGAAATTTCCTATGCTTGCTCGGAAACTTCATTCACATTGAAACACGTCATATTTACGACATCAACATTTTTCCAGATCTGGATCATGTGAGGCTGAACTTTTTTTGCACATCTCAGAATAGTTTTTCAAACTGAACACTTTATGAATTTCATTTCTATGGAGGGATTTCTCGAGGAAGAGCATTGTTACAGCATACTTGATATGCACATTTACAACAGTTCTTGTTGGTTGCAGCGATTCAGACAAACTATTACGGTTTTTTACATTCCGTTTTTATGCATTCCCGAATTCCTCAGATTCTCAATATTGTCCAGTTATGTTCCAAATTGCAAGCCGCCATTCGTCGTTGATTCAAGTTGAAATTGATTCATTGACCAAATTGACCAAAGCGAACTTTATTCCGATCGGAAGATCGCTGCAAATTGTCACATTTGTTTCCACTGATAGGCGCTGATAATCACAAAAAATAGCCGTTGATAAGCTGAAATGGGACAAATTACGTAGGAAAGTGCACCGATTTACGTCTTACAGTCCAGCCGATCAATGGTTTGTGACGCAACCCCGTCTCTTTTTATCATCAAGCACTTTCGATTCGCTTATCGCCGCTCAGTTCTCTGCCCAGTTTCTGTTTCTCCGCTCGGACCGGGAAACCATCTCTGCCGAAGATCCCTTTTCTTCTTCCGCGTCTCCTGTCGGCCCAATTGACCTGTGTGCTTGCTATTCTGATGAATTGACATGCTCCGATTGGCCCCAGATTCATCCGTTTCGTTGCCACTTTCACGTATCCCTTTTTCTCGTCGGATGATAATCGCGTTGTTTTGCGAGGAGAAACGAAGTCGAAAGACTCTCATAAACATTGATGGGCCGAAATGCGAGAACAACTGCACAGCGGAACGGATAGAACCCGCTGAAAGTACGAGTTTCCCAAGGGAATTTTTGTGAGAGCAAAGAAGATTTCTTGCATCGGCGGGCTTTCCTTCTGCGCTGAATGTCCACGCATTTTGCAAAAACTTCTCTTTGCATATAATTTGCAAGAAGATAAATTTCAAAAGTGTCGGTGGTCCGGTGTACCGACCTGACAGAGAAACTAAATCTCCACTGAAACTGCTGACAACTATAGCCTTGATTTGATTTCGAAGAGGTATTCCACTTCAGAAACTCGCGGGGTTCTCAGTTTCAGGCCGTCTCGACTACAGTCACTTTTGCGTGGGAAAAAATACGGAAAGAGCACTTTGCGAGGCTGTCTATCAACTATCAAAGTTTCGCTGATTGCGTACGTCAGCGCCTCGTCTCCTGTCGCCTCTCATTATCAAATCATAACTCTTCAAACTTGCTCCCCACCAAACCACGTGGACCCCCTTGTGTCCTATCACATGTCTTCCCAAAACAATAATAGTCTTTTCCGTACCGTCTGACTTGATCGATAACATTTCCCCTTCTGGTCGTTTTCCCATTCGAACTTCACCTTCGTCCATTTTTCAAATATTTACAATCCAACTAGGTGCGAAGAGTTGGCGTCATTAGGCGGCCGCAAAAAGAAATATCCGAGAGTCTTCTTGGATCTTTCTTCCCGCGGCGGCAGCACCAGATTCTCGTTGTTTGCCCCTGCCCATGATATCTCTGATTTATCAATTACTGTTTGTCGACCTGTCGGAGTTGCGCTGCTCCCACGCCCCGCAGATTTCGATTTGAGACTTGCCCCTGCCGAGTCTGATTAAATCGAGTTCTGACAGTTTTGGGGCCTAACTTCAGTCTTCAACCGCCCCTCCTCCTTCTTCTTCCGACACTGCTGACTCAAATGCGTGTCTGTCGAGGATCCTAGGATCTCCCTTCCATCGCCAGTTACCGTAATACGTACTTTGCTTTCACGACTCACTTCGATTTCACGTGAACCTCTCTCGGATCTTGTTTTGTCAATAGGCCCCGCCCCACTGCTAGATGTCTTCTCTCCAGCTCACTCAATCACGCCACGACCCCGTCCCGACAGATGCTCATTGTCTCTGCACCTCTTCGCCCTCCACACTATTCCATCTTCTTCCGCATTCATTCATTCAAAAAGCAAACCGAGGAAGCAGAAGGAGACCCGAACTTGTTTTTGCAAAACAAGAAGAAGCCCAGCTGTTGCTTCGCTGGATCCTTCGTCCCGACCCGGGTGTACTTCAATAGTTTGTTGAAACTTTCTCCTCTCTGGCTCTTCGTTTCCGCCAAACAGTTTTATTGATAATTTGATTACGCACAGAGTTCTCGGGGTTTCTCTCTCTCCGTCGCACCGCAAAAATGATAAAATGTTTCGATGGCACACGCCTCTATTGTCAGAGACCGACAATGGATTATCGATTGATAGAATGCGGAGATGTACCCGTCTTCTTTTTCGCCCGCTGTGTACATTAGGAGTCTGGCCAGCTGCCAAGCAAATCTATTACTAGGGAAACGAGCGGGACCTTATCGAACGCACTGCCGCTTGAGGCCGAGTCCTCTCCTTCTTTGTTTCTTCCTACTTCATGCACTCTATCCCGTGCTCGCACACCAATCGATCCTTTCATAGACTCCGCTCACTTTTTCCAGCTACTCTACCCCGTAATTTTTTGTCGGAGACTGGCTGCAGTGACGGAGTCGAAGCGAGAAAACATCCGCTGAGTCGTAAGTCTTCTGCTACTTGCTTCACTTCGAAATCCGAAAATAAGCCGTTCTGAAATCACTGGGCTTTTACAATACGAAAAAGCGACTTTGTTGTTGTGATGATGCTGATTCTTTTCGTGTCATTGTCTATTTGCGCCCGCTCTTCACACTGTTGCTCTTGAGAAAAAAGTGGCCACGTCTGGTGTACGACCGACGGAAAGACCTTATCAAGAACCTAGAGTCACTAGTTCGCTTTATTTCTTAAGTAGGTCACAAAATGATGCAGTTCGATCGACCAGCCGACACACTTGTTCTCGACGATTCCGTCGTTGCGATGTGTGCAGTTGTCCGTGAATGCACCATACCACACGCACTACTACACACACCCCCATTTCGGTATTACTACACGTCATCATTCGCCGTCTCTGCGTGTGCACCACTATTTCCGCCACTCATTATATTCTTGGCCGATCGATACTCGATCGACTCTCAAGTCTTAACTTCTCCGTCAATTTCCTAAATATCTTCTTTTCTCGTCAGCAGTTGTCCTTTTCGTAAAATTTGGCCTAAAAAGTGTGTCCACCTCTTCGCGACCCACTATCTTTGTCTCATCAAAAATTGATAAAAGGGGAAAAACTGGTTCTCAAAATGACGTGTCCTAGTCGTGAATTTGATTCCGATCATGCCATTCCCACAGCACTCCGTTCCCTTCTCCTATCTGTTTTACGGCTCCCCCTATGTTTCTCAGAATATGAGATCCCCTTTCCTGTGTCTAGCCACTTTCTCAAATGTCGAGCAAAAGATGAGAGAATTTACAAACAAAAAGGAGAAGTAGCCAAATAATAAAGTTTATCTCTAAGATATCAATGTTCATTTTGTAGACATCCACCCGAGAATTGCTTTTCGTAGAGTCTGTGACCTCGGAACAAACTTAGCCTATATTTTCATAAGTTGCAAACTAAATTTGTCTTGTTTCACATGAAAAATGCTTTGGAAAAGATTTTGAGAAACATAACATCTCCTGCCGGACCATGGCAAGTATCTCTTGTTTCTCATGTTCACATCATGTCGTGTTCTATCATAATCCCAGTTAGCAGCTGGTTTTGATATGTCGTAACTGCTTGAAAACACAGGTGTCATCCAGTAGCCTTACGGACATTCTTATTTCTCACAATCCGGGACCACTGTCTGCCATATTACACCCCGGGCTAAAGGTCACTGCCGCTGTCGTAGCACAAAGTCGATTTTATGTGTTATCCACTTGATTTTGTTCCGAGCGACGTCCCTGCCTTCATCTTTTGAGCTGCGCTTGAGCGCACTCCAGAGAATGGAGCAGAAGAGATGAAAGCTGGGCTCCCGGCTCCCCTCCCGATGTCGTCGGAGGGTAGCGCTAGAGATGTGGCAGGAGGCGCTTCCCGCCGAGCTGTCTGCTCCTCCTCAGATGCCACCCCATCTCCCGGATTTCACCAACTGCGTCTCCTCGACCACCTCACTATTTCTCACTGGGAAGAGATGTTTTTATTTTCATTCTACTTTACACACGCCCAGGTTCCGCTGCTGCCAGCGCATCAGTAGGCACGGGCTGTGTGCTCGGGCTCCTGCCTCTGGCTCTTCTGTCGACTTTTGCTCCATTTTCTCTTATCGCCTTCTCGCAAAAACTTACTCGATAACAAGAAAGTCATTGCAAGTTTTCAGGTCAATCAGCTACTTGGGTACAGCCGTCAGCATGGAGGACGCGCATTCCAAAGACGCCGATGAGGTGAGTGGTCTAAATCGAAGAGATTTCGACTATCCCCTCTGTTCAGGTGTGCAAATTCTTCGGCACGGGTCCGGAAGGATTAACTGAGCAGCAAGTCGAGACACTGAGGAAAAAGTATGGAGAGAACGGTATGTTTGCTTCATTATTGCATTGTTTGTGGGTGGCACGATATAAAACATATGGGAATGATGAGCACATCAAGCTGTGCACCGCTGGAATGCCGAAAGTCGTGGTCGTCGGCCATAAAAATACGATGTGGCACAGCTCCCCGAGATGATCTCGGTACTTTCCCGCCACGAACCGACCATTGCGAGAATGAGAATTCTAACAAACAGTTGTGTTTCTGACACGGGCGCCGGTCTCTCGCTTCTCTTCTAAACGTTTCCCATCAGTCGCTCTTCTTCTTGCCAAAGCTCTTCTTGATGTCAGCGCACATTTGTTCGGTTTGCATCGGTGAATGAGAGTATCATTTTTCGTGAGCCGCCTAACTCCATTTCTCTTTTCTTTTCTCATTCACCGATCACTTGGCAATGGGGATTGAAGGAAAACACAACAACATGGTTATTGGGAAACGGAATAAAAATGAACATGATTTTTCTTTTCAGAGATGCCCGCCGAAGAGGGAAAGTCCCTGTGGGAACTTATCCTTGAACAATTCGATGATCTCCTCGTCAAAATCCTCCTTTTGGCCGCCATTATTTCCTTTGTAAGAAACTGGATTTGGACAGCACTCAATGAGTAATTTGATTAATTTCAGGTCCTTGCCCTTTTTGAAGAACACGAAGACCAAACAGAAGCAGTAACAGCATTTGTAGAACCATTTGTCATTCTTCTCATTCTTATCGCCAATGCTACAGTCGGAGTTTGGCAGGTGAGAGAACAGGCAACTGCAGTTGTTTTTTGTGTTATAGATCAACCGGGAAAATGGCGATTAATGTTTTTTTGAGTTGTTGTTGGGGTTGATGGCGACAGATAGAGAATGCCCAGAGGCCCGTTGGCGCAGTGTAACAGGCGGCTCAGAGGGGAAGCGGCAAGAATGCTCTTTGCGCCGAGTTTTGAAAAAGAAGAAGAAAAGAAAGGCTTGCGTCATGTGCATCGGTTTACGTACGAGAAAAGATAGTTGAAATTGAGAAGAAGGGAAGATAGAGTGGCAAATGGCGCAAAAATAGTGATGGATTAGATCAGTCAAATGTACTTTGCTGAGGAAACAAAGCCACAAATTTGTTGGATTATGAATAATTTGTTTCCAGGAACGAAATGCCGAGTCCGCCATCGAAGCCCTCAAGGAATACGAACCAGAAATGGCCAAGGTCATCCGCGCCGGACACCATGGAATTCAGATGATCCGCGCTAAGGAACTCGTGCCAGGAGATCTTGTCGAAGTTTCTGGTAAGCTTGCAGAATGTCGTGCTGTTACTAACATTACTATTTTCAGTCGGAGACAAGATCCCATCCGATCTCCGTCTCGTGAAGATCTACTCCACCACCATCCGTATCGACCAGTCCATCCTCACCGGAGAGTCCGTGTCCGTTATCAAGCACACCGATTCCGTCCCAGATCCACGTGCCGTCAACCAGGACAAGAAGAACTGCTTGTTCTCCGGAACCAATGTCGCTTCTGGAAAGGCCCGCGGAGTCGTCTTCGGAACTGGTCTCAACACCGAGATCGGAAAAATCCGTACCGAAATGGCTGAGACCGAGAGTGACAAGACCCCACTTCAACAGAAGCTCGACGAGTTCGGAGAGCAGCTTTCCAAGGTCATCTCCGTGATTTGCGTCGCCGTTTGGGCTATCAACATCGGACATTTCAACGACCCAGCTCACGGTGGATCGTGGGTCAAGGGAGCCATCTACTACTTTAAGATCGCTGTCGCCCTCGCCGTCGCTGCTATTCCAGAAGGACTTCCAGCTGTTATCACCACTTGCCTCGCCCTCGGAACTCGTCGTATGGCAAAGAAGAACGCTATCGTCAGATCTCTCCCATCCGTCGAGACTCTTGGATGCACATCTGTTATCTGCTCTGATAAGACCGGAACCCTCACCACCAACCAAATGTCTGTGTCCAAGATGTTCATCACTGGAAACGCTTCCGGAGACAACATTAGCTTCACAGAGTTCACCATCTCTGGATCCACCTACGAGCCAGTCGGAAAGGTTCAGCAGAACGGACGTGAAATCAACCCAGCCGCCGGAGAATACGATGCCCTCACCGAGTTGGCCATGATTTGCGCCATGTGCAACGATTCCTCTGTCGATTACAACGAGTCCAAGAAGCAGTACGAGAAGGTTGGAGAAGCCACCGAGACCGCCCTTGTTGTCCTCGCTGAGAAGTTGAACGTCTTCGGAACCTCGAAGGCCGGACTTTCGCCAAAGGAGCTCGGAGGAGTTTGCAACCGCGTTATTCAACAGAAGTGGAAGAAGGAGTTCACTCTCGAGTTCTCCCGTGACCGCAAGTCCATGTCCGCCTACTGCCTTCCAGCCGCTGGAGGATCCGGAGCCAAGATGTTCGTCAAGGGAGCCCCAGAAGGAGTTCTCGGAAGATGCACCCATGTGAGAGTCAACGGACAGAAGGTGCCGCTCACCCCAGCCATGACTCAGAAGATTGTCGACCAATGCGTGCAGTACGGAACTGGAAGAGACACTCTCCGTTGCCTCGCCCTCGGAACCATCGACACACCAATCAGCGTCAGCAGCATGAACCTCGAGGACTCAACCCAGTTCGTCAAGTACGAGAAGGAAATCACCTTCGTCGGAGTCGTCGGAATGCTTGACCCCCCAAGAACCGAAGTCATGGACTCGATCAAAGCCTGCAACCACGCTGGAATCCGTGTCATCATGATCACTGGAGATAACAAGAACACCGCTGAAGCTATTGGAAGAAGAATCGGACTCTTCGGAGAGAACGAGGACACCACCGGAAAGGCCTACACTGGACGTGAATTCGATGACCTGCCACCAGAGCAGCAGTCGGAAGCCTGCCGCAGAGCTAAGCTCTTCGCTCGTGTCGAGCCATCCCACAAGTCCAAGATCGTCGACATCCTTCAATCGCACGGAGAGATCACTGCCATGACTGGAGACGGAGTCAACGACGCCCCAGCTCTCAAGAAGGCCGAGATCGGAATCGCTATGGGATCCGGAACCGCTGTCGCCAAGTCCGCCTCTGAAATGGTTCTCGCTGACGACAACTTCGCCTCTATCGTCTCTGCTGTCGAGGAAGGACGTGCCATCTACAACAACATGAAGCAGTTCATCAGATACCTCATTTCGTCCAACGTCGGAGAGGTCGTCTCAATCTTCATGGTCGCCGCTCTCGGAATTCCAGAGGCTCTCATTCCAGTTCAGCTTCTCTGGGTCAACTTGGTTACTGACGGACTTCCAGCCACCGCTCTCGGATTCAACCCACCAGATCTTGACATTATGGACAGACACCCACGTTCGGCCAACGACGGACTTATCTCCGGATGGCTCTTCTTCAGATATCTCGCTGTCGGAAGTAAGTTTCATCAACCTTCCTTCAATAATCATACATGTTCTTTCCAGCCTATGTCGGAGTTGCCACCGTCGGAGCTTCCATGTGGTGGTTCCTTCTGTACGAGGATGGACCACAGATCACCTACTACCAATTGACCCACTGGATGAGATGCGAGATCGAGCCAGATAACTTCGCTGATCTGGACTGCGCCGTTTTCGAAGACAACCACCCGAACGCCATGGCCCTGTCCGTGCTGGTCACCATTGAGATGCTCAACGCCATCAACTCGCTCTCTGAGAACCAGTCGCTCTTCGTGATGCCACCATGGAAGAACATCTGGCTGATGGCCGCCATCACCCTCTCGATGTCTCTCCACTTCGTCATTCTCTACGTTGACATCATGGCCACCATCTTCCAGGTAACAGACGGCTCAAAATAACGCGTACCATTGCATTTCTTTCAGATTACGCCACTCAACTTGGTCGAGTGGGTCGCCGTGTTGAAGATCTCTTTGCCAGTTCTCCTCCTTGACGAGATTCTCAAGTTCATCGCCAGAAACTGGATCGATGGTAAGCCGGAGACGGGAGCCGCGAAGGCGCGTAGCGTCATCTCGCTGCTCGCCTGGGTGTCTATCACCTTGGCCTACTTCGCATGGATGCTAGGCCCGTACGCCGAGCTTATCAACCATGCGCTCATCGGTCCGTCAGTCGACCCGTCGAAATTCGATGCGGTCGCTGCTGACAAGTTGCATAACGAATTGTGATTGATTCGAGCTAACCACCTCTCAGAACTTGTGATGACTTCCTCTCTTAATCATTTTCCTTTGGGCCTTATCCTTTCTGCAGTGTGAATCATAATCCTTCGTGTCCTACCTACTTTTTGGATTTTCCATTGCTCATTGTCTCCTGTCCCAAGTCCTATTTTCCTATTGTATGTCCGATCCCAAATTTCCCCTTCAATGGATTACGGTCACCAAATTTTCATGAGTCTAGCCAATTCAAGTTATCTCCCAATCCATTTTCTCCCTCGTCCCTTTTCAGATGTCTTCTTCTAATTACCCCCATTTGTTTGTTTCATTTCTTGTCCTTTTTGACTTTCCTGTCACCCATAATTTATTATCTACATTCGTTGCGTGTGAAACAAAGGAATTCACGAATAAAGTGATCCTGAATAGAATGCTTAACCTTTTCCGAGTGTTTCTCAATTCCTAACCCATTTTCCGATTGTCGTTCAGGATGCTTTCTTCCTCTTTTACCGAATGGTGTGTGAAGTCGTTTGCTCCATAACTCGCGTCTGGTCCGATCGTCGTCTCTTCAAAAACAGGAAACCCAGGGATTTCAAATCATATCAGAAACCAATCTTCCCATTTTTCAGTGGAGGCTCCAACGAAGGACAAGCGCGACTAAGCGGTTCGAAGAGAAGCTCCTCGTGCCCGAGAGAGCCGATCCTTCCCGCCCGTCCGTCATCATCTCATCTTTTTCTTTCAATTCTTTCATATTTTTCTTATTTTCCTCCTAATTTCTCTCCTATTTTAGTGCGATCATTTCGTTTCGAGACCCGAATTCGGAAAGATCTCGTCTAGAGAGCACCCGATTCTTCTCTTTTTGCTCAAAAACTCTCTTCCTCCCTCATCTTTTTTTTCTTATTTTCTTGTTTACGGTGATCAAAAACCTATTACTGTCGTTCGTTTTTCCCCATTTCTTCTTTAGAAATCTACATTTCCTTTAGGATTCTAAACTTCTAAATTCGTGTACTTTTCCTCTCCTTCTACCCAAATTCGATTGTAATTTGCGTCTCAGTGTGTCGATGGAATAAAAAATTTTGAAAACTTTACAAAATACGTGAAACATTGACTCTGTCCACGTGGACATGATCCGAAAGACCCGCTCCCATAGAAGACGATCCCACGGGATCCATGGATCCATCTGTTTTCAAATGGTTTCTTCTATTTCTATTCATTCATGGTAAGTGGATCGATCAGCTCTGATCCACTGGAGCATCTTCTCCAGAATCATTATCTTCTCCATCATCTACGACAACTTCCTCTTCGAATTCAACTTCCACAGACTCCGTCTCTACCAGCTCCCCTTCCAGCAGCACAACTCTTCTTCCTGTCAACAGAACCATTCCGACCTCTCCTCCAATCACCGACTTTTTCAATTCGACGGACGAAGAAGACACGAATAACACGTGCATCCCACCGGTGAGCAAGTGCTCCGACGGCTCCTGCTGCGCCTACAGAATCAACATCCCCGTGGCCACGCACAAGTACATCGGAGGACTCATCATCGTGTGTTTCATCGTCGGACAGACAATCCATTATTTCTACCTGGAGGACAAGAAGGCGAAGGAGTACAAGGCGGATGAACCGCCGAAAGAGAAGTCGAATCTGCAGATGCCTGGGGAGCATCAGGACGACGAAGAGAAGGATCGGAGGGAACGACTCGCTTACGGAATATCCACCAATTCGGTGAGTTCAGTGGGTTTGTTTCAAAGGAGAACTCGTATTTCAGTACTTGGTGGCTGAGAGTAAGACGCCCGGAGGAAGAGTCACGAAGGTTCTCGAAAAGCGGCCGAGGAGGTCGTTCGCTCTCGCGCCGCCCATCACCCCCGCTTCGATTAACGGGATGTACGAGAGTCGGGTGAAGACGGTTCAGAAGGAGGAGGTGATGGTGTGCCAGATGCGGGTGACTGCGGACAAATGGGGGCGTGGATCAGAGTTGATATCTCTTATCAACGACACGGAAGTGCCCTCGTCTCTGACGACTGCCGAGGATAAGGCAAAGTTTGCGATGGAAATAGTGCAGGGACACGTGGAGAAGATGACCGAGCAGAAGGTGTTTCTGCACGGCTTCCTGGAGGACAGACACCGGTTGTTGTGCGGATCCGACAACCTGGACGGGGAGATGTTCAGCGAGGTGCGACTCGAGTTGAAACTCGAGATGACTGCTCCCATTCCGTTGATGATCAGTGTGTTTCTGGTGAAAGTGGAACCGCAAATCGAGCAGCCGAAAACGGCACCGCCGGCACGGATTTCCGAGCTGACGACGATTCCGAGCAAGGGAACTCCGAGGACGGAAAAGCCGCAGACGACGGAGCAGAATGTAAGTGGATGAACAAACTTGTAGTTCGTTTCGTATTCAGAATAACAAGAAGTCGACAGTTTCGGACAGCTTGGAAGAGAAACAAGGGAAGGAAACGAAACCGAGTCCGGACAAGAAGAAGACCGAGAAAAGGGACTCGTCGAGACGGAAGACATCCAAGAAGACGGGCGACCTGAGCGAGTTGGTGCCTCTTCTGCAGCAGGTCGTGCAGGAGAAAGAGAAGCAATCCAAGGAGAAGAACACGACCCCGGTATGGCAGACAGTGGTCCGATGCTGTGAACAGTTCGTTTCCAGAAGCTTCTGTCAGCTCCAGCAACACCAGAAAAGCCATTATCCGGCCAGATGCCGCCTTCTATTGCGAAAAAGAAAAAGAAGGATTCCAGCACCGGACAGGTCTCGAATCCGTCCCCTACCAAATAAAAAGTTTATAAAAGGAGGCATTTATTCTATACCATTCCGTAGAAAAAAACGGAATTAGCCGCCGAACAACTCAGAAAATAGGCACCCGTAAGCTATTCACAAGGTAAAACGGACCTATTCCGGATAAATACGAATAAATAATAGCTATGAAAATGGGAAAAGACAGTTAAGAGGGAGGGGCAAAGAAAGCGGATTGTCGTGCGTCTAGACAACGACTCGAATAAGATTATATGGTACATGAAGTGAGTAGAAGAAAACAGATGACGTCGCGACGACGACTCAAATGTTTTCCACAGCATCCCGTGTGTTCGCAAGGATTTGGGCGAGTTGGTCGAGTCGTGCGAGGCATTCCGCTTTCTGTGAGGCACTTGGCTCGTTTACGAGTACAGACATGGATTCCCGCGACAGCTGAAATGAAGAGTTTAGATAATCGAAGAGACCACCAACGTACTTTCTCGGTCATGTCGCTCAGATTGCGAAGATGGTCATTTGCCAGACGACGCCGATTCTCAGTTTTCTCGACCTCCTCATCGTATTCGTCGTCCGACTTGTCCATAGTTGGTGGAACGAACAAGTCCTCATCGCGAATCGGCGTTGCTTCCCCACTGCCGTCGGTTCCCATTTCTTTGACACTGAAAACTCGGAGGTCGGGCAGGTGGCTATGAAAGAAAACGCACCGATCAGCATATCGTAGTGTGTTCAGTGTATGATCACTGGACGAGATTCCAGGAGAGATCATGGAAATCATGACAGTGCGAGACTTCTCTCCGATGAAACTGTCTCTTAGAACCATCGTCAGCTTCGACTGTCTGAAGGGGATGTGCGAACTGTTTCTGGCCATTGCGCGGATGCACTCCTTCAACGCGAGCAGGGACTGGTTGATGTTGGCTCCTTCCTTGCGCGTATCCCGATCACATTCTCGAGTGTCCTGACCACGTTCGTTTCCAGCCAGATCGATCAGCGAAAACTTTCCCCATACTTGTTTGCCTCTGCAATTTCAGGTAGCTTTATGAATTTCCTTTTGATAACATACTGTCTCAGAATAATCTGGAAAATAGCATGGGAGCGTGATGAGTTCGCGTTGGCCGAAGTGGTTCCTGCTGTTCTAACGAGTGTTCCCTTGTTGATCAGTTCCAGAACGTCTTGCTCGTTCGTTGCCCGTTCCTCCTTCAGTCCGACGATCTGCACCTTCTGCGCCTTATCTTCGAGCACTCTCAACTCCGCTTTGTCGTTCAGCAAGTCGTATGTCTGGAACGAGCTCATTTTTCATTTTCAGAAAACTCTTTGAGATTACCTTCGTTCCATAGATTTCGAAGAACGCGCAGTGAACAACCAGGTCTTTGCGACGATACTGTGGCTGCTCCAGCATTCTGAAGACGTCCCTGGCGGTGAGCGCGTAAATTCCCATTGATGCGTTCTGTTTCTTTCCTGAGAAGTCTCCACCCATGGTGTGGGTTTTTCCGGATCCTGTCTGTCCGTAGGCAAAACAAGTGGCTGTGCCGTTCTCGAAAATGGTCTTAACCAGAGGAGCTGCCGTGAAACTGAAAGAATGAAGTTTTTACAATTACGAGAATGTCAGATAACCGATAAACCAGCTCGTTGTTGGCGGATTCGTCGAACGCAAAGTCGAAACGGAACTTCTGGTTATCGAGGTACTTGGTCAGGTCAACGCGTTGTTGTGGCTGGTGCAGAATGGTGATGTCGCGACTTGGGATCGTAATCACGTCGACCTCACTCTTCGTCATCTCCTTTTTGTTCAATGGGCGCTTCCGGACACACACAGAGATGCGGTCCTCGCCGACTTTGTCGAACACACTCAACGGACGATAATCGATCTGGAAACAGGCAAAGGTCACTTATTAGAATATACTCGTTACGTTGGCTCGGTAGTTCCGAATCATTTCAGCAAACGCGAAGTTGAGATTGTTCGGAGCAACATCCTGTTGAGGATACGTTCTCGGAACAGTCTTCGGAGAAGGAGCCCTGTTGCCTGGAGACGGCGCGCGTTGAGCAGTCATATCGATGGCAGGAGCAGGTGCAACAACTGGAGCTGCCACAGGCGGTGCAACAGACCGAGTGGGTGCCGGCTTCGTCACTTCAACAAGAGTCGGAGCAACCGAACGGGTGGAGACTGGCTGGACTGGAGCTGCAACGGGAGGCTGAGCGACAACTGCGCGAGTAGCTGGTTTCGGGGGCGCTGGAGCATTGAACTTCTTCGCTTTTGGTGAAGGTGCCCGTTTGACAGCCTGTGGCTTTTCAGGTGGAGAAGTTGATCGGAAAGACACTGTCTGCATAAAAATTCCGCTCTGCCGATTATTGACTTGGACATCTGAAATAAATGGAGGTGATGGTTGACAATTCATTGCGTGCTGACTTTTCTGATTCTTGATGTTAATGTGGTCCAGCAGAAAAGTGTCTTCCTCTTCTTCCAGCTGCATCGTATGGGTTGGCATAGCCATGCTAAGTCTGTTCGCGGCTGTCGAATTTTGAAGAGTTTTCGGCTGTGTTGGTGGTGCCGGTTTTGACATCTGGAGCGTCGGGTTGAGCTTGAGCAGCTCGTCCAGTGTCGACTCTTTCCCTTTCGTCTCGCCCTGGAAGCAGAGAAAGTACATAACAATATTTTTTAGAGGCGTACAAATAAAATGCATGATTTTTGGTTTAGGACATACAAAATGCATGGTTTTGTGATGACCCGGACGGCTTCCGTGGGATGGACGCTCCCGCAAATTAGGCAAAGTCCCGCTGACTCACCTTCTCGTACCACTCGACCATGTACCGCCCATTGCTTTTCACTTCGGCGATAACAGCGCCGTGGATGCGCCCGTCGCTCCGTTTGATCTCGACGTGCATCCCGATGGCAATCATTCTACCTGAATTAACAAATTCAGATTTGATAATTAGAGCGGAAAATTAGGAAGTAGATAAAGGAAGAATGTTGGAAAACAATGGTCAAGCAAAATGTTATGAAATGGCGACACTGCATCTGCTGAGGAAATTGGCGCGAAAATTGCGTTCGTTGTGGTGAAGGAGAGAGAAAAGCGGTTGCGGAGAGCGCGGGGAGCGGGGAGACACAGACCGCTCGATGGACAGAGAATGTCCGGGACTGGACACACAAAGGCGCTTCTGCTTGCGGAATATGGACAGACGGGATCAGCCGTCTCGTCGGAAAAAGGTAACACAGTAACTTCTTTGATCGGAAAAAAAAATTTTCGGGTGAAGAGAGCGGAAATCGGCAGAGAACTGAAGCAAAAACAAGTAAAATTTTTTTTAAAAATGAGTCACAGCGCGCTGGGCCAACATTTCGAATAATGGTGTCGCGCGCGCCAAAACAGGATAGTACGGTACGTTCATTCCGTGCGAGACCCAAAACGAATATTGTGCTACGTGCCTTTAAACTGACGAGCTATTTTTGATGAAACTCCTCATTTTATGTTCTCGATTCGAATGAATTCTCTGAAGTCAACTACAAAAAATTCAGCATTCTACATTGGATTAGTCACTCGCAAAGAGAGTTCTTGTGAGAAAGTACATGTCGTGGGAGAAAAGGCACAGAGATGGACTGCAGATTGGGAATGAAGCAATAAAATGGGCAAGGGAGCGGTTCCGAGAGGGTCGTGTTTCGCAATCAAGAATAGCCGGCGGCAGGGACCCAGGAAAAAGCCGGAAGACACGAAGACGACGAGACAGTGGACGTCTTCGGAGCAGGACTCTCGCGAGGGAGCACGGCGGTTATGAGCCCTTTTTTCGTTGGTCCGGGAAAAGGAAAAGGATTATGATAGGGAGTAAGGGACCGCGCAAATTGCGGGTGCAACGGAAGAAAAATGAGAAGAAGAGAGATGAGGAGAGGAAGGGTTTGGCAGGAACCGGTTGGAGTTGGAAACTGCCGCGAAATTGAGAAAAATGAGTCAGTATTGTCAGTAAAAGTCAATCTTTTGGGGTACTACAAAGTCATCAGGTTCATAATTGTTGGGAATGGACACGCTGAGTACCTATAAACTGATAGGGCAGTCTGATCTTCTTATCGAATGAATCACTCTTACGATCAGATTTTCGGAAGTGTTTTCTTCAGGACGTTGATCTTTTTTGAGCAGAAACAGTGTTTTCAAAACAGAATCATAATTTCAGAAGATCACACTGTCTTCGGAAAAAAAGTCAATTGGATTATCAGAAGATAAGAGCTTTCCAGAAGTCATTGATTCCCCATTCTGATCATCAGCATTCTCCTTGTGACATCATATTCCAGTTGATATTTCCGCTCTTGTCGGTTCCAACCCAGTTCAAAGAAACTCATGACGACTTCCCTTTATCATTGTCTCCAAATAAATAGAGACCAAAGTTTCACACCACGCCCGTGCTCTGGAACACACACACTGCAACTTGACATCGCGTCTGTTTTTCGACTTCTCCTAATGCCCCGTGCCGTTTTAATCGGATTCTGCCCCCGATTTACAGTCGGTTTCGTCGGCCAGTCCACTGTATTTTTTGCCTCCAAACTGCTTCTTTTAGTGCACTTTTGTCGCCAATAAATATACACGCGCGTTTTCGTCCCGTCCTTATCACTGCCGGCTCTCCCCTCCTCACGTCGTTCTTTTATTGCCTCCCCACCTATTTTTTGTTCCCACCACTCCATTTTCCCTCCGATTCTTTGCCTTTCAGAAACGAATATCGTTTGTTCCGTTCAGTGTTTATGAGCGGAAGAAAGCAACGAAAAGAGACAAACTTTCCGGGGAAAAGAAGACGAAATAAACATTTGGACCGCGTCTTTCCAGTTATTTTCGTGTATTCCAATCCCCAACTTCCTTAACTTTATTCTCATGTTTTTGTTTTAGACTACTCCTGTTTCAGTCATAACACGTGTTAGATTCTTTCCATTGAAGAGTACTGACAATCGCTGTGATATCCTGATCAGCTACAGTAAGATTTTGAAGATGCTACAGTATGTTTTGCTGACGAGAGAGATCAATGAGCACACATTTGGAACTTTTCCTGCTTCTGAAAACTCTATTCTTTCCTGTCTCCTAACGGTTCCGTGTTTACATATTCAAACATATTCAACCAAATCGTGATCTTGAACCTTGTGACCATGCGCTCCCTGTTTATTCCCTCCCCTTACAGTAACCCGTTACTCTCCAAATTGGCTCCGATCATCTCCCCGACTCGGCTGCCTTCCAGTCCGTCCGTTGTTTTGCTCCGTTGATCACCAGCCGCTCTCTCCCTCTTGTTTTCTCCTCTTCGCCGTCTTCCTCGTTTCGTTTCGAACACATTTTTTGGGCAGCAGCAGCCGATCATTCAATAATTGATAACCGCTCTGCCCGCTATCTGTCTCTTCCTGCGATTCTTCTCCGTTTTCCGCCTCTTCATTCGTTTTCATCGTTTTGATGGATGAGTTCTCCCCGAACACGCATTCCCAGCTTCTTCTTCTTCCGAATCGGAATCCGAAGAGTACACTCGTCATTGCTCCGGGAGCTGTCATTGTTGGCACGGGTCCTCCGGGCAGCCCCTCTCTTCTTATCACTGCTTGCTGGCTCCTGGACGCGGAAAGCGAAAAGAAGAAAAGAAGATAATTGTTGTGTTTATTTATCGGTCAAAAGTTACGAAGTCTCCGTTGATTTGCCTCTTGATTTACGCCGTTTCATTATTTTTCTTTTCTTTTCTTCCATGGCAGCTGTTTTGATAAGACTAAGAGATAAGATAAGCGGTGATGAGTCTGACACGCCGTGTCGATTCCACGTCATATCACTGAAGCTTCCGATTTCAGCGGAACTTTTGTGAAAACTAGCAACTCGACATCCGTTTTGGTTGGACCTTGGGGATGTTTTGCAAACTGATATATATCAACCTGGGAGAATCAGAAGCTCTTTGAATATATGATCAAGACGTATTCAGTGAACTTTTTTCTATCGGTTCACAACTTTTATCAGCGTTCAGATTATTCACTTCTGTTTGATTGTGCTCATTAAACCTACCCAATTCGTTCTTCTCGAACTTTCCAGACATCATACCCATTGTAACTTCTAAAAGTCGAATCAAAGAATACTCTTCACAATGACCGTTTTCTCGATTCCATATCATCATATCTTCATCAAAATTTTCGACCAGAGAAGATCAGAAAAACGGACTTCTTCTCTCGTGATTCTCGCTTCCCTTTCTCGCAGCAGAGTGTAATCCTGCCCCCCTTCTCACTCACTCTCATCTATCCTTCATCCTCATCAATTTATCAAAAAATTCACACAGTTTCGCGTGCTGAACACTGCTTCGAGGCCAGAGATACGGACCCGTCTCCGTCTTGCACAATGTGGTTCGACATCAATCGATTCCACCTCCTCGTACTTCTCACTTGGCAGTTCTCCATCTTCTTCGCTTCTCAACAGATATTCCCCATCTTCTCGAACTATGTTCCTCAGTGGAAGTGTGGTACGTTCCAAGGTCTTTCCCCACGTGAATCTTCTGAATTTAGGTGACGGAGAGCCGACTTCGGACTGCGAAGTCTACGAGTCATGCAAGTCCAACCTCACGTTCGTCAACGTCGCTTTCCAGTCGGCAGCCATGGAATACAACTGGATCTGCGGCAAGTCTGCCTACCTCAAGTCGCTCTTCTCGCAGATTCAGTTCGCCGGAGTCCTGTGCGGAACTTTTTCTTTTGGAGCTGTTTCCGATTTGGTTGGAAGAAAACCAGTTGCCGTATTTGCACTTTCCTTGGGAATCCTAATGAACTTTGTGACAGGTAAGTATGGACTCACTTTCAGAGCACAACTTTCCTTCCAGGACTTGCCCCGAACTACCAGCTCTTGCTCGGGATCCGCTTTTTCCTCGGTCTCTCCGTCGGAGGAACTCTCGTTGTTGTGTGTACTTTCGTCATGGAAATGCTGCTTCCGAAACAGAGAATGGCACTGAGAGCCTTCTTCAACTGGGTCAGTTCTGCATCCCTGCAATCACACTGCTTCGGTTTCAGGGAGTTGCTCGTCTGATGATGACACTAATCGCTATGGCCCTTCCGGAATGGCGAATCTCTTCGATTGCGTGTGCCATCGCTGCCCTTCCAGCCCTCATCATCATCGTCTTCGTCTTCCCAGAATCTCCGACGTGGCTTCACAACAAGGCAAAGCTTGAGCAGATGAAAAAGAGTGAGCAACACATAGCGAAGGTAGCCGGGATCCCATACGTGCCAGTTAATCATCAGAAGATTGAACATTCCAAGGTGAAATTGAAGCACCCTTCTTATTCATGACAATATCTGCAGACTGTCTGTGAAATGCTCCAAACCAAAGGCCTGATGCGTCGTCTGTTCGTGCTCTGGTCCATGTGGTTCGTGGCCTCGATCTGCGGATACGCCACTGACCTCAACTCGAACACCATCTCCGGAGATCTCTTCGTCAACCAGATCCTCTTCTCGATCCTTATTGCCGTCTCGAAGATGGTCCTCGTCATCTTCGACACACACGTGCCCTCTTTCCGACGCAGAACTCTTCACCAGGGAGCTCAACTCGTCGTCTGCATCTGCTTCTTGATCCTTACTTTCATGACATTCTATGGATACACTGTAAGTTTCAGCAACACATAGGAACCCAATCTGTTGTCTCCAGGGTATCGCCTTCCTCATCGTCAATCTCATCGGAACCGTATTCATCGAGTACACCTGGGATGCCTGCTACCTCTGTGCCGTCGAGAGCATGGAGACTGCGTGCCGAGCCTCTGCAACTGGAACATGCTCACTCGTGGCCAGAATCGGAGCCATTCTCGCCCCGATGGTAACTTCATCCCGTTCCTCTCCCATAACTTCCCCTTTTCAGTTGAACTATGCGAACCTGTGGTGGCCGCCTTCCGTGTACTTGACCGTCGTCCTTCTCGGTTCCGTCAACCTTATCATCTCTTACTTCTTCTTGGTCAGTTCCTTATCACTCTAGCTGTCTATCTCTCTTTATCCTTATCAATATCTTTTTTTTCAATTTTCCTTTCAGGTCGAAACGAAGAACGTAAACCTTGACGCGGTGCACATCGACTCTTCTCCAGAGGAAGGAACTCCGATGCTCGACGAGAAGCAGCCTCAGAAGTCCGATCAATAATGCTTTCATGTACAAACTTTCACTCTCCTCCCTAACTATCTCGTTCTTTTTTATTCCCGCCGCGAAACTTTACGATAAATTCAAAAACTTTACGTGACCCCGGACCGAACGTGCCAGGTGTTCCAAGATGTCTCCCCACGGGGTCACTGATTCAAGCCAGAACAGAAAGTTCTAGAGTATTCTGATCTGCGAATCCCTTCAACAATGAGCTGTTTCGACGTTATCGATACCAAGAAGATGGTGAGTTTCGAAGTCGTTCGTCAATCCGACGTCCACATTCAGGACGCCGAGAAACTGGCGAATGGAGCGGAGATCATTCGTCACGACGAAATGGGTGAGTGGAAAAGAAAAAGATTCTGAATGCTGGATGAATTCATTGAAACGATTCAAGCGAATTAGTTCTTCTCCGGCTTGGCAGCTCCGATGACGATAGTCTCTCCGCTACCGTATCCCTTGTTTCCGCAACGTGGATTTCCCATTCCGGAGACCGTTGCGACGGCGACAGCGAAGAAAGCGAAAACAGCGAAGAAGTTCATTCTGAACAGAAGATCTTGGGGTTCTGTTAGAGATCTGACAACTTACTTGTCGGAGAGTTGTTGCAAGCGATGAGTGCTCGGTGCTGACGGAACATTCGGATATGCTTTTATACGTATCAGTCTTCACCAAAAAACTCGTAACTTTTACTGCTCCGATTCAAAGTTCCCGTTGCTTTCTTCCGGAACACCCGTGTTTTTCTTCACGATGATACGGAACTTTGTTTTGTTGAAACATCGCAGCCAGCTTGCCTTGTTTCGTTCGTGTTAAGCTGTTGATTCATTGCGGAAACGATGGTTACGGTGGCAGGAGAGCTGTTCGTCATATGATACATACAATCTAGGATCCGACTTCTACTTCTTTTGCAGCGTTCGCCAATCATTTCACCAACGGAAAGTCGTTTGATGATGTTCCCGAGAAGCCAGTTGACAAGGGCACCGAGACCGGAATCCACTTCGCCGTCGACTTCAAACTGCATCCGGACGGTGTCAGCAAGATGAAGACCCTCGGAAATCAGATCCAGTCGAACTGCTGCGTTCTGCAACACAACCTCGTCATGTACTCCTTCGCCTATGCCATCAACGTCGTCGGAGATGATGAGGAATCTGGACTGACGTGCAAGTTCCGACTGATCCCCGTCAGCCAGACGTTCCGTTACCCGACAGGAATGACCAAGGGAGGAACGCCGATCAACTACAAACCAGAGGTTCCGGATTTGTTGGACGCCAAGTTGGTGCTCGGAAATGATCAGTCGCTGGATCTTGTGAAGGAAGAGAACGGATCGTTCGGCTGTGAGACATTGATCACCGTGGAGTCTCTGAAGAATCTCACTGCGGTAATGCGCTAGGAACTTCATTTTGAGGACTTTTTTTCAGAAAGGAATCGCAACTTTGCGGGTCGAGATGACTGTGGACAGCGGCTACTTTGACATTGGACAATACGTAGACTTGAACCTGTAAGTGGAAAGAATCCGAAACGTCTACGGTATCTGTTCAGGAGAGAAGCCTACGTGGTCGCCAACTCGCACAAGATTCTTGACAAGATTCTTCAGGGAGAAGATGTTCCGAAAAGCGACTGGGTCATCACTGTCGGAGACGGATCGCCACGTGACTTTCACGTCCACGCACCGGTTCTCGCGAACGCGAGCTTCACTCTGAAAGCGGCCATCCAGAGTCATATGAGCATCGGAAACGGAGCATTGGCGATGGTATCTCACGAGAACCGTTTCATTCTCGGAAACTTGAAATCGGATGACATGCGTGTGGTAGGCAATCACATTGTGCTCTCCAATAGCTCTCCAGGTTTCAGATTCTCACATTCATCTACCAGCGTCGCTTCCTTCTTCCGGAATTCGACGCCATCGGCCGTATCGGAAGTGTTCTGTCGCTTCTGTTCAAGGATGATGTCCTCGAGTTCTTCAAACACTGGGAAGCTGACATTATCAAGAAGTTGATGGCTCTAGATGTAAATTCTGCTTCGTTTCTTCAGATTGTTCACATAATCTTTGCAGCGTTCCGAAGGTGTCTCCACTGTGGCAGAGTGTGTCAAAGCTCTGATCCGTGTCAGCTCCGCCCCGCAAGGAGCCCTGCTTGCCGCCTACAACACTGCCATCGTCGTGGCTGCGGATGCATGGCAGATGGTCGAAGGGAAGGGGAAGAAGCTGAAGGCCGAGAGAGTGAAGAAGGCGATCGGGAAGGACTGGGGATTGATTGACGATATGTTGGAAGTGTAGGCGGTGGAGAGATAACTCTTCGAAAACTGTGAATTCAGGATCGGCGACTTCAAAGTGTCAGTCTGCGGCGTGGAGAAGTCGAAGTACTTCCACTAGACATCGAGCTAATGGACAAGACACAAATGCACAGTTACTATTTTATGGTTTTTATTCTTTTTTTATTTAAATTAATTTAATAAAGTCTTTGGGAGCCAAAAGCCAGAAATCAGTACCAGTGTCACAGTGAAAGCAGATTTGACACGGCCTGTAAACGCGTACGCGAAACGTCGCGGTGCTGTACGAGCAAAACGACCGCCACTGTGAAACCACAAAGCCATCCAAATACAGCAACATTCATCAAAGTCTTCGTTTGGAACGCCGCGAGTTCTCCGAGAGGACTACACGAGCAGTCGAATAATTGCATGCGCCTTTAACCCCCATTTCGCTGCGAGACCCGCTCGCTCCACTCCGGAGAAAATTTCAGTGGACGCGCGTACGCTTTTACAGGCCGTGTTTGAAAAAAGAAAGACAAGCTATCGAAATGAATACAGCAAGAGGAAAATACTAAAAGGAAAAGTACGCGGATGGGAGTCACCAAGGGAAATCTAGAAACATGTCACGATAAGATACAGTTCAGGAGAGAATTGGAGAGAGAGAGAGAGGAAGACCCGAAAGAGAGAAGAGAACCAATACGGACGACTAGGACGGGTAGTAGAGCTCCGGCGAGTCGCCGTTCCGCCGCGTCGCCATCGAAGTCGGGTATTTGAGTTTGGCGCGCATCGGAATGATGCCCGTCGTGTTGGCAGCCACGGCAGGACCCACTCCGAACGTGCTGAGACCCGACGGATCGTGTTCTTCGTATTCGGGCGGTCCGGAACTTCCTGATAGTTCCCGTTTCGGACTCCCGCCAATTGGAGGAGGAGCTCCGAGAGGACGAGTCGAGATTGTCTGTGATCGGTTGAATTCCAGAGTTGATAGAGAATATTCGACACTTGGAGGCGGAGGTGGCATGGTGTAGAGGTCGGGGTTGCTGAGGTATTGGATGGAGGCCGTCCGCGCAGGATTGTTGTACTGGGCCTGCAGCTTCTGTTCCACTGCGTTCATGTGCTCTTTGGTGGCCTTTGATGAGCCTCCGCAGTAGAACATGGACAGGAGCACCGGGAGAATGACCAATCCGTGCAGTGCGCCCAGCAGAATGACGAGGATGATAGTCTTGAGGAAACTTCGGAAGACGTACGACTCTGCAGATGCCATGAAAGATACTCCGATGATCGTGGACGAAGCAGACATCAGGATGGGGGCTCCGACTGCGTAGAGGGCATTTCTCATTCTCTCGGCTGCGTCTATATTCTGTCCTTTTGCAAAGTTATATGCCAAGTGGGCTGCGAAGTCGACGCAGAATCCGATGGACATGACAATAGTGACCATGGATATAAAGTCGAGACGGACGGACCAGAACGTCATGAAGCCAAGGATCCCGATGTTGATCGAGACAATCGAGAACGAGACCTAGAAACGGGATGAACTTGTTCGTTGATGACCTCTTCGTTTGGAAACTCACCCAAAGACTAGCGACTGGTTCTGGAATCAGAATAAGAGAGACTGCAACAACAGCGACTCCGGCGTATGCGATGGAGGAAAGTGTGCCGGGAAGCACTGCGTTGTACTGTTCGGCAAACTGAAAACGAGTTGATTATTCAGTCGGAAGTTTGTGTTGTACCTGGAAGAAGTCAGCATAGACTCCGGTCTGCAGCTCGCTCGTCTCGGCCAGTCTGCGGAACAATCTCATTGCTCTTGACTGGTTCGCCGATCCGACATGCCGTAGCTGGACGGGGATCCGAGATGCTTCCAGATGCTCTCCGTCCATCGAAAGAACCACGTCCCTGTTGTATTTCGCGAACTGTGGTTGGGACAGAAACACGTTTTTGAGGATGTAAACAAAGTTCTCGTGGGTGATAAGAAGACCAGCTTGGTTGACGAAGGCTAGGAAAGTGCGCAGCCAGGAGTCACTGCCGGCGGTGAACTCGGTGTGCTCGTACAGTTCGATTTCCTTTTCCAGAACATTCCAGATCTTCCTGGGGGCCACGTTGACATCAGAAAGATTGTACATCCAGACGTGCAGAGAACTCCCGTAATCTGGAAGAAAAAGGTGTAACTGGGTCAGGGATCGCGTGGGTTGTACCTGAAAAGTACTTCTCAGCCATCATCAACGTCCGTTTTCCGTAAGAGTTCTCAGGCAGTAAGTCGTTCGGTTCGAGACCCAGTTTCACTTTTGTGCAACCATATGATGCAACTCCGAGATAAGCAATGAATATGGTCAGAATGAAGACTCGGACCAGCGGATTCAGAAGTAAATCGGAGTAAGTCGTTCGGAAGAACTGGGCCAACATGCTGTTCTTCTCGAAACTTCTATCGCCCTGAGCTGCGACCTTTTCTGGCAGTGTCTCGCTGTCTCTTTTGAGCTTGTGGAATGTGATACAGTGTCTGTTGTTGATTTCTCTCCGATTCGTGTAGACCATGACGGCTGCGAAAAAGGTTAGTTGATAGATGTAGGTGAAGACGACGGCGGCCACGGCATATGCACAGAACATCTGGACACTCGGGAACGGGGTGGCACAACCGACTCCGAACGAGATCAGATCCGTGAGCGAAGTGACTGTGATACTGACAGCAGCATCTGAAAAGGATCCAAGTGTGATGCTATACGAGAACTACGAACCTGCGAAAGTCTCTTCCATTCTGTGTTCCAATGTCTCAGTCGATGGCGTCGATCTCCATGCGGAAAGCAGAATAAACACATTGTCCACACCGACGGCTGCAACGAAAACAGTCGAAAAAACCGTGCTTCCGATCTCTGTTTCTCGCCAAAACCGGAACCGCCCACCCGTGTTTTGACCCTTCTTTGTTGCCCGATTAGTTTCAGGAATTTCGCACAAAGTTCAAAATGTGCGAACACATGTGTAAACAACGTTCGATGTGCTCAAACCATGCGTCGATTCGTCCCCAAAATATTTGCGAACGGGATTGACTCACAGCACACAGACACGTTCATTTGAATACACTTACAGAACACAATAAACGGCATCGAGTAGGCGACGCTCGTCATACCGTAACCGGCCAGCAGCAGTACTCCGACGGCCGAAGCGATTGCCATCGCCGCCGAGAAAACTCCTCCGATGGCCAACCTGAATAGAAGTTTGATGATCGAAAACCAGGAGAGCAAGGGTCAGGTTGGACTAACCATGGACGGGAACGACGCCAGGAGAGCACACAACAGCACGCGATTGTGTAGATCGAGACGCAGATGAAACACGGCAGCAGCATACTGGAAGAAAGGATTCATGGATAGAAAGAGTTTGTTCAAATCAGCTGATAAGTCTTATCAGTGTCTTGCTATTTTTAAAACAAAAGAGGACTCACTTGATGAGCTGCAATCGATCCCTCGCGGACTCTGCAGCCAACGTCTCATAGGTCCACCAACTAGCCCGGATGATCGGAGAGTCGTACTGCAAAAGGAAGTCGGCAAGACGAACTTCCCACTTCTCGGCGACCCAGTCTTCATCATCTGATGAGTGCCGGAGGGCGTATGGGAGCAGCATGGCTTTGGCTCCAGCGATCCTCTTGTCTTCGTCCAGAGTGACTCCTCCCAGCAGATGAGTCATGCCTCCACTGTCGAATTGGATGGCATCGGAGATCTGAGAGAGGGTCATCTCGTCGATGGACCTGGAATATTCTGAGTTCTTGTCTGCTGGAACGCTGATAACTGATACCGATTCAGGAAAGATCGATCCGAGACGAGAAGCAGTTTGAACATTTCGACGAGTGGGTTCGAGACGCATATCTCCTCGGGTCTGAAATCCAAAAGTTCGCAAAGATCCCTCATCTATTCCTATCACTTTTCTGTCTCTCGCATGCCCCGATTCATCCATCTTCATCAATTAAATGAGCAAACACGGGATGCGATGATCTTTTCTTTTTTGACACTTTTGATGGGTCACTCGAGGTGCTTTCCCGACTGTTTGCGACTGACGTAATCAATATGCATCCGCCCGAATAGAGACACGAACTTGTATTGTTTCTCGTCAAATACGTGGGATTATGGGCAAACGGAGACAAAGTTGACAAGTTTCTCGTGCAATTGATACTCGAGACGGAAGTGCGAAGCGATGACACTTTTGCACTTCCGAGGCCTTCCGAACCGAGTTCTGTTTGACTTCGAAGTACACGTGTTTGCACAAAAAATGACCAGACGACCGGGTTTTCGAGCGTAAACAGACAAGATGTTGTCAAATTACGGATTTCAGGAGGACTCGAGAGTCACTGTCAAGTTTCAGCGAGCCACAGCCACGGCTGAACTGACTGTATCTGCTGCTATAAGTTATCGAATCGAAAGTCTCTGATTCGGCTAGTTTCAAAGTTCCAAACTGTACGCTACAAAATCTCACGCCAAGTTACAAATTGGTCACAAAGCACAGCCAATTCGAACTCTGAACGCGTGTTCTTGAGTGCACTTAGGCCGGCTGAAGATCTTGTTGTGCCAACATGAAGCCGATGTTTAATCTTCTGACCTACTGCCCTCTGACCATCTTAACAGACCCTCCCCAAATATTTTGGCCCCCAGCCACCGGCTCATCTCAAAAGGTGATAAGTGAGTGTCAATAGACGAAGCGATACGCAAGGTTGCAACTTTTCCAGGTAGCGTGTCGCTACTACCGTAATCCGTCGGCACGGACGGTGCAGCCTATTCTATTCTGTTCTCCCAGCTTATTCTGTTTGCACCGCGCATTATTTTGTTGCGGTACAAGGAAACGAGGAAGGCCGAAAAAGGGAGTACTAGTCGGCGAAGTATTCAAAGAAGCTCACTTACGTGGTCATGTTCGGTGCGAACAGCGAGTGCAGCGCCTTGCTGAACTCTGGCGGAATCGGGAATTTGACGCAGATCGACGGGTAGTTGATGCGACGATCGTCCTCGTCTTCTACTGTCAGCGACTGAAAGGAAATGCTAGAAGAAGATCGGAAAAAAATAGTGACACCTGCACAATGCTCCACAACTGCATCGCTGCGTGCATTACCAACGGGTTCAGAATGTCACCATCTTCCTCTCGATGGGTCACAATTATGTAGCCAGCTCTTCGGATATCGTACCTAGAGTTCCCAATTTTAATGTTTCTCTAGTGACAAATTGAAAATTCTTCTAGATTAGAAATCAGTTATGAGGAATCTTAAAGATCACAAAATAACAAATACTCACCTTCTTGTCGCATAAAACGGATCGGAATCGTTGATGTGGAACAAGTTGTCGAGCTGTCCCAACTCCTTCCGCGCCTGAGCATCGGTCGGAGTGTACAGCTCGAGTTCGTCTTTCATAAACGCCTGTTCATGCCGTAAAAGTCCGGTGGACAAGCCGGCAGTGACCAGAATAGGAATCAGGAAAAATGGGAACGGATGGCGCACGACGATGCCGGAATAGGCGCCGAATGCGTGCGCGAACCGCCTCTCAATGCAATCAAATCTCATCTTCGGCAGCTATCTCGCATCGTAGGGGAGTAGGGATGGGGTCGTCTGGAACGAAAAGGAAACGGTCAGAGATGGCACTGATGTGGGCGAGAGCAGCATCGGATTAGGGAGCAAGGACGAGTCGTTGTTTGCAAGACAATACGCATAGATTAAAAAATTTAGGAGGTGAAGAAGCCGAGGTGAGCATGCTGACTGTCTCTCTCTTGGGAGGGAGCCTCTTGCGGGCGCGCGAAAAATGTTTGGAAACAACCCGATACAAAAGGTTGTTTGGCAGCTCAAAGAGCCGCGCGGAAAGAGACGGAGAGACGCGGAGAGACACGCCTACTGGGGGGAAGACACTGGTTTATATTTGGAAACGAAACTGATTCGGGGAGAAGTGATGACAGCGGATGGGATGTGTCAGATGAAGTGGAAGCGATGACCAGTAGTTGGGGAGGACAGGTTGCAGGGAGGGCAATTGAGGGGAAGAGGACGATCCGAGGGACCGATTAAGAGGGAAGTTGGCAGTCTCGACCAGTAGGACACTTGCCACTTGGGTACTTAGGAAAGGGACACTGTCTGAAACCGGACAGTTGGAACATTTGGAACGGATGATGGGCTTAGGTCAGATGAAAGTGGTTTACAAACAATCTGAGGAGGAGAAGCTTCTTGAATTGATGTTACAAAATGGAACAGTTTATAAACGATTAGGGTGTAATGGAAATCAGACGAGTTTGGGTCTTTCGACGAATTTAAGTATTTGGGAAATGAACGAAGTTGACCAAAATACATTCCGCATGTAAACTGTGCAAATGTTCAGTTCAGTGCTCCGGAAGTGACCAATCCGTCAAATATATTCTGTTTGCTGTCGAAAGTGACCCAGTACAACCTACACATCTTCCCCGACACGTCATCTTCGTGTTCTTCGGTCGAGTCTTCAGATCAAGTCAGCCGGGGAAAGAGCGCGAGCGTAACTCGATCGTCTCGCTTTTTTCTCAGAAAAGTTCCAATTGGACTCTTGTGCCTCCAAAAAAGTTTCTTTCAAGTGGCCAAGTTTGAACCTGAGCGAGTGCAAATCGACACCGTCCGACAAGAAACAAATGGCTGAATAAGCACGGAACGACTCGGCTCACAGTATCATTTTCGCAGCGGAAAAACAGTGCGCGGGGCCGAGGCTCAGAATGATGAATGCGAAATGCTCGCCGAGTTTTGAAGAGGTTTTTCGACCGAAAGTGAGCGTGAACTGAGCACTCGAGAAGAGGAAATACAAAAAATTGGAGAGATATTTACGACAGTAGTGTGGCGAATGGTCACTCCGCCGGTCCGAATATATAAATAAACAGAAGGCGCCTCCCCTTCGTTTCGAGATATCTTCGGGGGGAAGGGACACAAATCTCGGTTACTGCTCCGATTCGAGGAGACGAAATCATGCTCTATTGCCAATTTGGGTAATAGGAAAATGGCAACAGGGATTACGGTAAACAGCTCCCTTCGAACTCATCACATGCTTCCGAAAAGTTTCTGATTTTCAAGGAAATAAGGATCATGATACATTTCATCAGCACACCTAAACGATCAGGAATAACAGGAGATCAGTCGGTCAGCAGTTGCTGATAATCAGTTAATCACTAGAACTTCTGATAACATGAAGAAGGGACTGGTTCTGGAAACAGGGTCCAGACGTGTTTTGCGGAAAGGTCAGTCGCGAAGAAAAGAGAAACGGTCTGGTGGCTCCCGGAGGAGTTCGGGGTTGTCAATGTGCTCGCGCTTGTTTGCACTTCGATTTGACACACACCAAAACATCATTGTCGTTGTCGACCTGGCTGGCTGCTGTTCGTCGCGCGAGGCCGATGGATGCAGCTGCTGCAGACGCGAACCGTCGGTGGGAATTGATGAATACTTTATGGGTCACACACAGATCTCGTCACGCCATGGTACATAAATCTTTGGAACAGATAAAGGGAAAACATAGATATTTGGGGAGGGAACATATGCATCAGGGAACCGGAGCAGAAACGAGTTTGTGCTCCGGGTGAAGCGGAAATCATCAGAGATTGGAAGAGGAACAAAAACAAATTGGAGCGGGAAATGGAAAGATGATTCTCAGGTTTCGTGGTGACAGACTGAGATCGAGATTGTGAGAAAAAAAAGGAAGAATGAGTTGTGGGGAGAACGGAATGGTATTTTATACACACGAGAAGTAAAAAGTTATGCGGGAAAAAGAAAGAGAGAGACAGATAAATTAAAACGGTGTAAAATAGATATACGAGCATTGTTCATAAGATGGTGATGTTTTAATCAGAGTCATCACTATCGGCAGAGTCGGAATCTTCGCTCGACGGCGACGGCGACGGTTGCGGACGAGGACGACGTCTCACAGTTCGTGTGGATGGTCCTGGTTCTTGCTCTGTGTCCCTGTGAATTGGCTTTCTGGGACGACCAGCTCTCTGAAGAAACATTAGATAAGGAATAGGCCACAGTGTCACAAGTTTCGAATGCTTATGTTTATTTTGGGAAACCAAGCGCAATTAGCCGAAGTACGGTCCTCCTGAGTATCCCTTCTTCATTTTGCCGTCCTTGTTTTCGATAATAACAGAGGATGCCGAGTAGAAAGTGAGAAGAAGGAACAGAATAGAGGCGAAAAATCTCATTCTCTACACTTTGCAGCGAGAACTGACGCTCCGAAGGGTTACCTTTCGTACGCAATGAAAAGTTACGACCTCCCGCCCCTACATTTCAGCCCGGTTTCGAGCAAAAAACAAACCTTGGAAGTAGATGGAACGGCGGCCATGTCGTCCCTGCTGAGACCTTCCTCTTGGATCTTATCGAATCTTTTGAGCAGCTCGGCACATTGGCATTTGTAGTCCTCGTTCTTCGAAGCGCTTTCCAGCCCCACGATCATCGAACGGTACTCTGCGGCGATCTTATTGTGGCACAAGAACTTGCTCCAGTGACGCCAGTTGTCTTGGAGCTGAAATTACGAGAAATATGAAGCCGTGGATGTGTTTTCCAACTCACTTTGTGAATTCCTCCGTCATTTTGAGCAAACTTGGCAAGAGCAACAAGTAGATATTTCGGAGCAATATCGTCTCCCATACTGCAAACAAATAATACAAAACTGTAGAAGATTATCATAAATTCTTACTCAATGTTGGAGAACTTGACGCAAACACGATCGATCATCGATTCAGTGTTCGCCTTGGTCTTCTCCTTGATTAACTGAATGAGGAATCTGCAAAATTCAGAAATTTATCAATTCCAAATGAGAAAAAACTAACTCGAATACGATCTTGTAGGACTTGAACGGAATTCGTTCGCCAGTACACGACAGGCGGTACAAGAACTCTGGAAGCAATTGGACGATGGTGTCACTGCGAGAGTTGAGCTCCTTGAAGAATGATTGTGCGACTTCCTTGACAGAGCGGATCGGATCGCAAATGCAACGGGCTGGTTCAGAGAGCACACCACGGGTCTGGATCATGTCGTTGCCCATCAGATGGGACAGGACGAGAATGGCTGATTCTCTAGCTGCGGCCGAGTCGTCTTGGGACCTGGAAAGCATATAATCTGATGAGAGACAGTTAAGTGTTCTGGAAACTTACATTCTGAAGAGGGACGGAGCGTAGAGTTCGAAGAGAGTAGGTTGGGCAAATGCAAAGTCGCAGCAAGCTGCGATCAGATTACAACGGACGAGTGAAGACTGAGAATGAACCATGGCAGTGAAGAAGGACGGCGCGGCGAAGGAGGAGATCTCGGCACTGAAAAAGACGATGCATGTTTAACCGTTTGAAGAATATTACCTGATAGGCATGAACTTTCCGTACGCAATCAGAGCAGCCTGTCTGATGCGCGGTGCCATAGTCTTTGCTCGCATCGCATACACAACGACTGGGAGAAGACGTCCGAGAAGCTTGCTCGGCAAGAACAAGCGCTTATCGCACATGAGAGAAACGAGATGATGGAGATCGTTGGACGCAGTTCCTGGAGTCGTGTCCGTCGGTACTGCGAAGATCGTCTTCCGCTGAGCAATTGACCTCTCCAACTCCGAGATCAAACGAGGTGCCTCCTCGCGAATCTTCGCATCGGGCTTCTCGGCCTCCAGCATCTTCGTGATGTATCTGTTATGCAATTTCGGGATGGTCACTTGGATGAAGGCGTGAAGCTGAACGGCCACTTCTCCGATGAACGCCATTAGCTTCTCCATGACACGACACCACGTCATTGACCAATAGTCACTGAAAACTTCGAAATTTTCTAACTAAATTTCAGAACAATTAGTCTCACCGTCGGAGAACAGCATTCGCTCTGTGAGTTTCGTCTTCCGCACATTCCACCTGCTTACTGTAGAAAATGAAAAACTCGGAGATCTTCTGGGCGCGGTACAGAAATTGTGAAGCGAGTCTCGGAAGCAGTACGTTGACATCCATACCCACGTTCAGAATAGTACTGATTGAGAGACGCACAATACCGAACCAGTCCCGCTTCGGATCGTCGTCAGCCTTGATCACTTCTGAATTTGAATAAAGTTAGATCCTTGACTCGAAATCATACTTACCGTGGAAGATCAGTTTCTCAATGGATTTCCACAGCGAGTCGTCCTGGTGGATTCTGAAGATTGGTCGTTGGTACGAATTGTACTCCCTTTCCAGCTTTGTTGGGGTGCTCAGAATTGAGATGATGCGGAGGGCCTCTACGGCAACTGCTGGCTCGTCAGAGAGCTTCTTCTGGAGAGACCGTAGTCGGTTGCGAGCCTCCGGAATGCCCCTCTCGGTTCTCGAAATGGGAAAGAGGATTCGCAGAGCATCAACCTTCATCTGGGTTCCTCCGTTCAGATTATCGAGTGCTATCGACCAGAGTCTAGTGATGACATTCGGTTCGATTGGTCTGCGCTTTCTGTTGTTCCTTGACAGGATTTTCTCGTCGTCATCTGATCCGACGGATGCCAACAAATATATGACTTGTTCAACGGACGGATGATCTCTTTCAGTCACTCCGTTCATCGCGTTCATCAAATTCTCAACTGTCGACTTGTCTCTCTCCGAAATCTTCGAACTGTCATTATCCGCTCCCAACCGACTGATGAAAATGTCCTCGGCGGCATCGATCAACTCATTAACCACATCCGTTCCAGGTCTCCAGACCAGCGAACACATTGACCGAATCGCATTATCTGATCCGGTGATTTCGAAGAGTTTGCAACGGGTCAAGAATTTGATTCCCTCTTTGATTTCGGCAGCCTCTCCCATCAGCACGCAGCGCAACGCCATGTCGACGCATCTCGAAATTTCCGACTCAACAGTCATCTTGTCTATGAGTGTCTGCATCTGCGCACGAAGTTTCAGGCATGACTGTTGCCGGTCATGCCTCGTTTGTGCATCCTCAATGACAGCTTCATCGTTCGCAATGAACAGTTGAGTCTGAAGAGAAAGGGTTATGGGTTGAGTTAATAATTGTTTTTAATCAACCTTGTAAGCGATGTAATCTTCCTTGGCCTGAACTTTAAACCAGTTCGAAATTTCATCGATTTTATCTCTTCCTGGAGGGTTTGCTTGTGAGTAATAAGTTGCTGGTTTGCTGAAAGAACAGTGGATTAGGAAAGCACATTATTGTGTTTGCATACAATGGGAAGTACGGTTGCGCAGTGTAGAATTGAAGAAGAGCAAACGTAGTTCCAGGCACGAACAGATTGTTCATAAGTTCCGAAATCGATCTGCAACTTTTTAAAATGGGTGATCCAGTTCACGAGGGCTCATATAGATTACCTTGGGACGTCTGTGCTGCGAAATCCGCCGGTCAAATAGCATGTAACGTCATCTGTGAGTACTCTGAACACATTATAACAGTTTCTGTTGAACTCGCTCTCCGCCACTTGGATAGCCTGCGAGTGAGGCGTTTCGTTGAATCTGAGTTCTTTAATCAGCGAGTCCAACTTCTGGATGTGATCGGCTTTATTGAACTGAAAATTGCGAATCGAAAGTGAAATTCGAACGAGAGCTTTCTTACGTCGTGTCCGAGTCTGTTGTTGTCGAGGAAGGCCGTCAGGAACTGCACGGCACACTTGCGGACCTGCACCGACTTGTCGTTCAGTCTTTTGCCAATCAACGTCACAAATCCACATGACTCAAAGGCCTCAGGGATCCTTCGGTTCTCCATGAGAGTTCGGAGCAACGAAATCGCCTTCGCACGTACGTTTGTCGCCTCATCGTTCGTATGCCCGCAGATTTTGCCAAAGATGAGCTCGCGCTTCTCTTTGCGAAATTTGTACTGACTGCAAAGTGCCTCGGAAAGATATGGAGAGGAGAACATGTCGGCGAGGGCCTGTAGAGTTGAGATGCGCACGTTGGGGTGCGGATTGTCGAGCAGCTGGGTGACTTGGGATACTTCTTGCAGCATGAGATCGTGGACGTGGACTGCCAGAGCCTGGATGATCATGCAGTAGGCCTTCGGAGGCGGACGATCCATACGATCTCCACCATAGAGAGTGCAGGCGCGGCGAATAATCATTTCGAAAACGACGCGGAGAGGTTCTGCAACGCGGAATTTCGAAAAATTGCCCCTGCAGAGATGACTTACGATAGATTCTGGAGCCGTCCCCACCGTCGTCTTTCATCAAATTAACCAGAGGCTCAATGAACGGGAAAGTGTTAGCGGTCTCGAGATAGCCGAGCTCCAATGTGTCACGGAACAAACTGTTGGCAACATCTGAAATTGTCTAGTGTCGCATTAGGTTCAGAAATTCATACTCACTAGATGCCAATTGATAGTCGGCGGCAAGCACCTTCCAGATTTTGAAGAAATGGGTGATCCACGGCTGATTCGCTCTGGTCGCATTCTCCGGATCTTCGAGCAGACTCGCGACAGTGTCCAGGAACCGTCTAAAAAACATTCTTGAAGATCGAATTCGCGGAAAACTCTTACTGCAGAAAATCCTGTTCCATCGTCTCGGGGGCGAAGACATACTTGAGCGCATTTTTCTTTAAACCTTCACAGGTATCTACTTTTAACTCGAGCAATTCGAGCATGCAGTTGATCATCTGAACAGTTGATCATTTGTAAAGGAATGACCTTGTGTACTCACCCTCTCTCTTTGTCTCGTGACAAAGTGCCACTCCGAGGAGCCTTCTTCCATGTTGGAATGACCAGCACGCTTCTTCTTCTGTACCTGACTCGCTTTCTGTGCTTGGCTCGTCACGTGGAGTTGCAGTTGGACTGTCAACCTAGTTGAGAGAATGGCGAACATAAGGACGGCATGAACGAGATCTCTGTTCACTTGATGCTCTTCGCCGTTTGCCTTTGCTGCGAAGTAGTCAATGATGTACTGCTCGACTACATCTTTTAGATTTCCGAAGCCTGAAAAATGGAGGACGACGTCCAAAAGAGCAAACCAAAGAACATACACGATATGAGATAATCGCAGACTTTGAACCGATTCTCCCAATTCTCGTAATTGGATGCTCGTCTCGAGATAGAGCTGAGAGAGTCGAAAAACTTGGGGATCCCCTTCCAGTCAGAGACGTCAGCGTAAGCTGAGAACTTCGCGATGTCTCGGTCAATATCAGGTGCTGGAAGGTTCCGATCGGTTTCCGCGATCAATTCGGCGATAAATTTGAACTGGCTGAAAAAGGGAACATGGGAAAAACTGATAACGAAATGATAACACTTGGCGAAAGAGACAATCAATACATTTTAGAGATAAGAGATTTCCCGTAAAGCATGTTGAATGACAGACACACGGAGAGTTAACTCGTTCACCGTTAGAGAACTTTGAACGGAAAAGTTACTCACCTGACAGATTCTGTCGTATATCCTCCGTCGTCGGCGCCATTTGGAGACGCTGGTATGTTGGCAGCTCGACGTCGAGGCATGGATAGGTTCTGCGAAATGGGTAAGTTGTGAAAAACATGCACGAGTGGAAAAAGGGTAGATATTATGATGGAGCGGTAAGAACGCAACGAAAACAAATGTCAAGAGATATAAGATGAAGATGATAAAGATATATATTTACAGCCGCCTTCATTTGATTATTATTTATATTATTGCATATTGAACGATTCGATTACGAATTTGTCTCCGGTGCAGTTGTCCGGATCGAATTGAGATTCGAAAACTCGAATTTGCTTGTTGCGTCCACGAACTGCGGCCGGCAGGAAGCGACAGTTGTGAAAAATCAGGAATTCGAGAGACATTCGGTCACGGAACTTGTCGGCGATGAGAGCGATGCCTCCGAAACGGGAATTTCTAGAAAATCAATGAATGAAGAACGGACCGGAGAACAGAGAACTCACAAGTCCATGTTTTCCACAAGGAATCTTCGGATAATTTCGCTGTACATGATTCCTTCTTCATCGGCACTGAAGAACGAATGATTTCAAGAAAAAAAGAAAGAGTGTGAGGCTAGAAGCGTAAACATGTTTTCGCCGCCTGAATGCGTGAAAAGACGCTCCACTGAGCACTGGATTATGAAAGAAAGACTGCGTCGTCGCGGGCTGTGCACTAGCGTTGCAGCTGTCTAGTCTAGATCTCTCGATGGATTATGTCATGGGTAGCCTGTGCGTGCATATCGAGATATACACCTAGATAATGCCAGCACCCTGCTAATTTCCCCGTCGTCCTACTCACAGCACTCTGGCAGCGATTCCCCTGCAGAAATCGGCCTTCACGAGAGCCTCTCCGTGTCCGGTTGAGCATATTGAGATGGTTCTCTCGCTGATCTCATCGAACTGCTCCTCGTACTGTCGTTTCTCGGACCACGTTCCACTTCCGTAGACACAACTGTGACCGAGTCGGCCAGAGTGTTTCAGAACGATTCCGCCGCTTGAGGTACCTGACTCAGCCTCCATCGTCTGAAAACGGTGTGTGTGTGGTCATGCGAGAAAGTGTTTGTTACGTTTGTGTTTATCGAAATAGCGCCAACAGTGTCATGAGTATCATAGGGGTGCAACATCCGATGCAAATACTTTTCATAGCTATCTTTAGCCGAGCTTGAGATCAGTTCCTCCGGATTGCATGTTGGAAAATCTGAATGAATATATAGATTTTTTTGAAGTAAAAATAGTTCGTACCATTTTTTACAGCATATTTTTCCGCTCCACGGCCTACCAGAATCAGTGGATGAAGCAGACGGCGCCTCTTCCACCAATTGCTCTCTGCGAGATGACGAGCGACTCGGGAAGGATGAAAGACGTTTGCAATAGCACCAACAGCACCAAAACTGAACAAATGTCGGTTTTTCAAGTGAATGTTTGGTTTTAAATTAAAAACCTCATATTTTTGGATGTCATATAAGAGGCCTCGCATTCAACTTCTTGATCGATAGTCAAATGAGAGCCGAATCCACAATTAAATTTTTCAATTCGCTCCAAATCCTGAAACAAGAATATGTTGAAATTTGGCATCGTAATTTGAGAAATCACCGTTAGCGCGCTTTCAACAGTCCCAGTTTGACAAGCGAAGCGGCAATCTTCGGACAAACTTCCGTCGTACCTAGCACAGGCGCCTGAAAGAATGAGAGTTGCGAAAAAATTGAATATTAAATGTACCTCCATGCACTGCGATCAGATCCACTACATCGTCTTTATTTCTCGCGTTGTTCGTCATTGATGAACAGCGAGATTTTCCTCGAGTAGTGCGCCACTGAATCGGTGTTTCAAAATTACTTTTTCGCCGGCGACCAGTACAGGAATGTCGTATTTATATTTCTGAAAACACGGGCAATCACAAATACATAAAATAGTTTGCGGAAAATTACGAAAAATTTCGGCAAAATCTCACTTCGATGGTTTCGGGGGCCTCGTTACCGAGATTTTTCTCCGTAACTTTGATGTTCGGATGCTTTTTGAGATAATGTCTGAGCTGTCTATCGAAATGTACACACAATGAGCAGTTTTGGGAAGAAAAAAGCACGAGTTCGACGGGTTTGGACGAGAAAGAGCGCTGCAAAGCACGAGAAAATGTGATCATTTGAATTGGCGTCAAAATCACATGGCAAAACTAGGCCGCGCGTGACCTGAGCACGAGACTCGGCCAATTTTGAATTCGCGCGCTGTTTGTACACCGAGGAGCGTGTTTCGGCGGAGTGTATAAGGTTGTGTGCGGCAGTTGCAGAAAAGACCACGCCCATTTTTCCGTGCCTTTCGCGTTCTTTGCGAAAGTAACGAATTTTTTCGCTTTTTTCTCGATTTTCCAGGTGAATCTCGCCAGTTTCGCACAATTTTCGTCTAAAACCTCTCCGCAAAATTATTTTGTACCCTAAAAATGTTGTTATAGTCGTTTTTACAAACCGAATCGCTGTCAAAACTTCCATTTTATTTTAGGCCAAGAAAAGTTGTCTTTCGAATTTTAGGTTCATGTTATCACGGTGGCTCGCCTCATCCTCTCGTAGTTATTCCACCCCTCGTGTTGTCCAAGTTCTTTCATTAGATGCTCGCGACACGCTCATTAGAACCAGGGAGAACCCGGCCGTTGTTTATACTCAGTTTGCGAGAGACAAGGGTCTTCAGGTTGAACCTGATCTTTTATCTTTGAATTTTTTGAAAAATTACAACCGCATGAGTACCGCATTTCCTTGCTTTGGTTTCCAAACTGTCGGGGAAAGAGCATGGTGGACGGAGGTTGTCGTGTCAACACTTTTAGATGTGAGAATTCCCTAGTTTTTCGAGATCGAACAAAGTTTTTCAGTGCTCTCCCAAATTGCATAAGCCTGACGTTCAAAGCGTAGCCGAAGATTTGTTCGACTTTTACGCCACTACAGAGCCATGGGAGCTAGTTGAAGATAATGTAAATTCGTTTTTACGTACTCATGTCAATTCGTTGTTCAGGTCAAAAGTATTCTCCAAAAATTTCGTTTGAAGGGCATTCATCTCGTAATTTCGTCTAACTTCGATAGTCGTTTGAAATCTCTTCTTTCCCAATTCAACTTGATCGAATTATTTTCCATGATATTGCTTTCTGGTGAAGTTGGGTATGAGAAGCCGAATGAGAAATTTTTTCAACTAATTCTCAATCACTTTGACCTATCGCATCCGTCTGAAATTCTGCATATTGGTGATAATTACAAAAAAGATTTCATAGGTGCAAAACATTTTGGTTGTAAGGCGCTCCTATTTGATCCTTCGAATATTTCTTCTAGTGTTGGTTCCTTCGATCGTATTTCTCGTATTTCTGCTCTAAACTTGTATTAATAAAACTATTGCAGGTCATGGATCTCTTCCGAAAGCCCAAGAAGCGTAATGGACCCATGCAACTTTCCCGCAAACAGTCAAGTTCAAGCGACGACGACACTGAAGTGAAGGATGTCGTTAAAAGACGACGGCGGATGAATCCGATGGTTCAGTCGGTGAGATCTTGGTACTTGAAGCTCCTTCCGACAGGGGTTCCAGTTTCTGAAAAACTAGTTACTTTCCAGACAAAGAAGAACGAGAAGAAGCAGGAGCATTCATCTGACGATTCAGAAGATCCGGAGGTTGCAGTTGCTACGCACTCTTTCGCGTCAACAGGAGAGTCAGGTCCCTCTGGACCACGTGATCAGGGCGCTACTGCAACTCTTGAAGTGGACACCGACTATTCGCGAGACGCACAAGCTCAGTTTGAACGTGTTCAACAACAGCTTAAAGAGGGTCTAGAAAAGGACGGAAAGGTTCTCTACAAGGGATCAGCTCTGTATGGTGCCAAGGAAGCCAAGGATACCGCCAAAGGAAATGCATCGAGTGGATACAATCGTGTCGGACCAGTCAGAGCCCCACAGTTTTTACGACAAACCGTCCGGTGGGACTTTGCTCCGGACATCTGCAAGGACTATAAAGAAACTGGTTTTTGTACATTTGGAGGTGAGTAATCCGAGTTCCTCATGAGTTTCCAATTTCATATCTATTCAGACTCTTGCAAGTTTGTTCATGACCGTTCGGACTACAAGCATGGTTGGGAAATTGATGAAGAGTACGAAGCCGGCAAATACGGCGAAGAGGACGATACGAATTATGAAATTCATGAAGACGACGAGAAGTTTCCGGAACTCTGTTTCATTTGTGGAAAGGTGTTTGTCGATCCGATTGTTACCAAGTGCAAGCACTATATGTGCGGCGGATGTGCTCTGAAGGCTTTTCAAAAGTCGTCGAAGTGCCCAATCTGTGGTCAGAACACGGATAAAATCATGAATGCTGCTAAGGGTTTGTCAATGGCAATATTTACTTTCCAAAGCCGTCGTTTTCAGATCTGATCAACTTCCTGAAAAAGAAAGCACTGATTAATCAACAACAAGAGAAGAAAGACAGTGACGATGAAGAAAGTCAAGAACACCACGCGGCATGTGATGGACACGACCATCATCAAGAAGAAGACGTTGTTCAGACCGAAGAGCATGCCGATGAGAAAGAGGAAAGCGAAGGAGAGCAGGAGATCGTCATGGAAGATGTGGAGGGACTTGAAGGTGGCGAGAATGAAGACGATAGCGACGACGCAGAGGACTGTGGTTGAGTGAAGAAACTGTCTATCTTTGTATAAATGAAATATTTTGATCTCTTTTTCTCGTTGATAGTTTTCATTCATTTATTGGTTCAATCCATGTCATCTCTTCACTTTGGTCATTTCTTAAACTCTGTTTGCTAATTGTTTGTTCCAGGGTTCGCACTACAGTCATGACTAAGCTGAAGACTAAGTCTCTCCGCGGACAGAAGAAGGAGTCTCTCCAGAAGACCCTCGATGAGCAGAAGACCGAGCTCGCCACTCTCCGTGTGTCCAAGGTCACCGGAGGAGCCGCCTCTAAGCTCAGCAAGATCCGTGTTGTTCGCAAGAACATCGCCAGAGTCTTGACTGTCATCAACCAGACTCAGAAGCAGGAGCTCCGCAAGTTCTACGCTGACCACAAGGTAGGTATTTCCTAGTCCTAGCTGCTTCTTTCTCATAAATTCATTTTTCAGTACAAGCCAATCGACCTTCGCTTCAAGAAGACTCGCGCCATCCGCAGAAGATTGACCGCCCACGAGCAGACCCTCCGCACTGCCAAGCAGCAGGCGAAGGACCGCAAGTTCGCCCCACGAAAGTTCGCTGTCAAGGCTTAAGTGGCTTGTGTTCATTGTTATCCATTACTGGACATTGTTCTATTCAAATGTTCCTTTCAATGAATTTTGTTGCTTAAATTTCCATTTTATATCTGATCGAACAATTAGTGCATCTTTACTATTATCAAACAAGAAAGTCTGTCTGCTCACAGCGTGTTTTTCACTGCAGGCGTAGTTTTCTCGGCCCCCGCCGGCAGCCAATCAGCGCGCTGCATTCTCTGCAAGTGGCGCACGCTTTTCCGCAATTCCGCCGCACGGTTTTTCCCGTCTTTTTCACGTTACCACAGAGAAGCCGGAAAAGTGAAATTTTTGTCTCAGAAAACGGAATATAAGTCGTAAAAATCTTCAAATAGCTGAAATAAGCATTTTTAGAAAAAAGTAGAAGACATGAAAAAGGTTCTTCTACATATTTTCGTTGAGAGTGATACATTTCGGAGATACACCCGCAGTGCAAGTTTTTTCCAGAACTTCGACTGT